>CAEFZY010062907.1:0-10994 GCA_903066815.1 Brachyrhaphis roseni | reverse complement strand
TATATATATATATATATACATACACATTAATGCAAGGCAGTGGGTTTGTTTTCATTCAACACACTTGTCACTGATGATAGATGCACTTGCACTTACTGTTCAGTGGCCAGCACCATAGAGTAGCCATACAAATTGTGGACATCATAGTGGTTCCCCCACTCCTGCTTGGCATCCATGCAGAGGGTCTTACTGTACATCACCTCATCCAGAATCTCTGTGGGAAAGGAAAGGATAAACAAAGTAAGAGGAAGACCTTGACACAATGCTAAATACATTCTAAACAATAAGAAGAAGGCATGGAGAAACTAAAAAAGAGGGAAGTGATCGATAAAGAAAAAGAAGTGTACTAAAAAGGAATGATCAGGGGAGTAGCCACTGATGTCATTACGGTTATGCTTTATTTAGTATCTACTGTTTTTTATGTGCATATCAAAAGTAGACACGCATGTGAGGCCAAAAGTGGTACAATACATTACTCTAAAAGTTGCTATAATGTTATATTTAAATATAATTTGAAGCCAATACATCAATTGAAGAAATAAATGTATGTGAAACATATTCATTAATAAATATCACAAATACTTGAATTAGAAGAGATTTTATTTTTAACTATTAAAATTGAAAGTCTTACTTGGTGTGTAGGGAGGGTAGTTGAGGTTGTTGTCAGCACAGCCTTTATTTGATCCTTTCATGAAGTTAGAAACTTCATTCATGTCCTGAATAAAAGAAAGATGTTATGTCAAAGTGATGACTTTAACAATGACCTATCCTTTGTTATTTTCAGCTATTTTCATAGCTGAAAATAATGTACTAATGTAAAGAATCCAGGATTCTTTGCATTAGTGGCCAAGAGACTTGGCTATACCACAGGATTTCAGGGAAATTTGAAACTGAATGTGTGTTTTGTAACAAAAATGTCTGAGTAATGAAAGTCCTAACCACAATTTCAACTTATAAATCATTGATGGTAAAGATTCCAGTCTGGTTTTATCTTCGCCTTTGTTCTATGCAATGATACGCAACGCACAGGAAAGCAATTGCCACAAAATGTTTTAGAACTTCAAACAAGATGTCCCTTGCTGAATATTTGTAATTGGCTGCTGAACAATGTCAGGATGTTCAGAATTTCAGCTAATTACCAGGATTATTTTATGTGTCTGAAAATCCACTTACAATCCAGAGGGCATCATGTTTGATCTCCTTGGAGAACCGCACATACTCATCTATCCACCACTCAATGCATTTTGGGCTGGTGTAGTCTGGAAATACCGTCTCCCCTGGCCAAACCTACAAAGAAGACACACGCATGAAAACCATTTGTTTCTGCCATTACACTTTAGTGTTGTTGGAGACATTGCTGTGGAAAAATTTGTTTAGTCTTCACTTTGCAAGCTCCATTCTTTGTTTTCTCCAATTGTAACAATACCTTTTAATTCTATTATTCAAATATGTTTGAGTGTCTGTAACCACATGCTCCTGAAAATATGTAGAAGTGAGATTCATTGAAGTTATGCAAAAAATAAAAAAAAACAACTGTGCCTGTGAGGGTGTTGGAGAAACAGTTTTGAGATGTGTGAATAGGAAAGAGAGGAAAGTATAGATGAACTAAGAGAAGGGGTGGGATTGATGAAGGAAAGGTGAAAAAGGAGAAAGGGGATAAAGAGTCGAATGAGTTGAGGAAGAGAACAGAAGAGAGGAAATCGATAATGCAATAGAAATCTTGCGACGTGACTGTGTGTTAGAAGTCACCCTTAATGACGTGTATTGAGAAAAATGATTAATCCACACAGAGAGAGGGAGAAATTTTCTATGTGTGTGTGGGTGTGTAAGCAGATTCTGTGTGTAAACCCTGCTGTGGATATAAAATCTCAAGGTTGCTCCATTCTGGCTATCTTTTACCTTTACTTCTGCTGGCAATAACTTCACAGCCCAGTTTGTAGCGAGCGTATGAATTATGCTTATGTACACTCACGTGCACGCACAGAGATTTATGGGCGATGCTTTTGGCACATGGAAAGAACGGCAAGGTCAGAGCTTATTGATAGACCGTTGCGGATGCCATCTTTCTTTTATGAGTCATTTGTTCCCTTACTCCAGGATTTTGTCATCTACACATCCCTGCTGATGGCTTCTACAGAGCAAACGCTTTAAACAAATCAGCTGGCGTTTGTCACAGCATACCTCTTGCTGCCTTTTGTAGTTTTTATGTTCCTCTTCTAGCATTTTGGAGTTTGACTTTTTTCTTTTCTTTTGAATGGATCGATGACCCTTTCACGACCCTTTCTCCAAAAGTAATTCTCCTGCTTCCACCTTGTCTGTCCTCTTGTTCCAGGTGCCTGATAAACTGTTGCTTTGTCTTTCATGTCTCATTGTAGATTGATTCTTGTGCAATTGTCTTGTCAGTTGCTCAGTAAGACAGACAGTCTGGTCTATTATCTACAGCCCCTTCTGATCCATTAACTGTGACTAATCTTCTTTTTTTCATGTTACCTACACTTTCTGTTCACTACCAGTTGCTTTGTTTACTCCAAGTATATTTTTAACTTCTTCAGCTGGAGAAAAATACAAACACTGCTACACAAACACCGAGACATATGTAACAAAAACAAAAAAGCAATTTCTCAAGTAATCAACTTATATAAGATCATATTTACAGGATTCACTTACAATGGAGAAATTATTTAACCAGTTGTATATGTTTAGCGATCTTCCATTACAAATCTCAGTCCAAAGGATTTCTGAAGATGAAAACATATCACTGCCACATCTGGGCTTTTTTAAATTCACACTCCGACAATCTGTTTTCATCCTTTTATCTGTGGTAAAGTGTTGGAGACAGGGGGGTGGGGGGATGCGGTTGATCCTTAATAATGTAACAATGACCCCAAAAAGCAATAAATTATCTTAAATTATAGAGCAGGGAAAATAAAAACAGAAGGACAGGTTTTTAAACACCTGGTGAATACAGAAGGGTGCTCACTGACTTGGCTCAACATGCAAATAAGGGAACAAATGAAAAATAAACATGTAATGTACTTCAAACTTAAATCTGAATGCAGATATTTATTCTACTTTCAATTCTAACTTGTCACTCCAAAAGCAACAGAACAGGTCTGGGTTAAATATTTTTACTGTTGCATCAATTCATAAACTTTGTAGAGACAATACATAAGTTATGAAGTGTAGTTTCTGAATCAAAATCATTGGTTCCAAATTATCAATTTGTTGTTATTGTTTGTTTGTGCATTTTTGGATAGACTTTGGAGTTATAACAACTACAGATGACTTGAGGCTGGATGTGCTGCCAGTGTGAAGCTGGCAAGGTGTGTGTGGTTTGGGAGATAATGGGACAGGAGTTGCAAAAAAAGGGGGCGCATCCAGGACGCTTCTGGATGTATCACTTTTTAACTGGTGTAGAAACAGCAAATGCTGTTTTGGAAAAAAGCCAGCTCATCCTTAGAACCAAAGCACATTCTGCCATATGAAAAGAACTATCATCAGTCATATTCACATGTGCAGTCTGCATGTGCAGACGACCTAATATAGCTTTCCATTTAAAAATGGGTACACAGATGAACTCCAGACATTTTTCTCCCTTTCTCACATATGCACACATCTGAACACCCAATCTGTCATGCAATGACTCAGAACATTTTAAGATTAAACACTAATGCAGAATCAATGCATATGTTTGCCCTGTTCATAAACAGCATGAAAAGGCAATTAGTTTGGGGACTAAGTCTAATCATGTGTATAATCAAAGGCAACAATATAAAAGCATGGGAGCAACATACTTTTGCTCCCCACCTCGATACTCTGCAGTAGAGTGCTTTTCAAATGTCTGCAATGTGGGAAAAATGATCAAAAATTCAAACTTTTGTACGTTTGAATGTCTGTACAGAAATTTCTTCTGGCATGATGGAGACAGTAAAATAATAGCACAAGCACATGTAGCAGGGTGTATCTCATAGGATTAATGTGAACAGCAAGAATTTAAGTGGTGAACTGCAGAACATTTTACAAGATTTCTATAAAGTTTTGGAAAATGTAGGTGATATTCCTTGGTCTTATTTCAACATCTGCACTTGATAATTGGTACCAATAAACAGCTTACCTCTCCTACAAGTGGAGTTTTTCCATCTGATTCAAAGACCCAAGCACTCTTTGCAGTACCACGGTCATACGACTCATACGGCGCATCCCCCACCCTTTTGCTGGTGGCTATTGCAGGGTCCTGGGGAAAGGAAACACCTTTTTAGAAGAATGTTACAATATTTTATATTTACATCAGTAAACATAATTTGTTATTTCAGCTAAAAGCCACAGTGATTGATTTACCTTATAACATGGGTGGGTGAATTAATTGTCACATTGGTGTTGATTGGAAAAACAGTACATAACTCAGTTTGATAAGACACAGTATTGCTGTGTCTGTCATTGCTTTGTGAGAAATGAGAGTTCTTACCAGGATGAGGATGTACTTCTGCCCCTTCTCATGGAGGTAGTCAGCAAACCCAGGAAGGCCTGAGAACTTCACTTTGTCATAGGTGAAGTCTTTCTTATCTTCCATGTAGTCTATGTCTGTGTATTGAATGTCCTGTCAAGAATAAAGTAGATCCAATAAATTGTCTATAATATGTCTATTTTTTGTCCGCATCTATAAAAACGTTACCTCAGAGTAATTTTACTATGTGGCTACTTGTTTCCAGTGTTTGCTGTTATCTGGAAAATTTTGATAAATTTCTAAACATGTATTTCTCTTCATTTTTAAATTTTAAATCACATGTTAAGACACAAAAATAATCATCCTACAATTTTTTTTAAGAACTTTATATCTTATGTATCTTTTATAGCATTTGTCAGTTAAGATATGAGAGTCTCTGCCATGTTTCCTTTTGATGGTATTCACCTCCAGAAAAAGAAAAAAAAATATATTATATGTGTTTTTTGTGATGTTATTAAGAATATTCATGAATAATACAGCAGTCTGACATGTCCAACCGGTTGCTAAAAAATATTATAGAGATTGAAAGTGTATTTTCTTTTTGATAAGACATAACTCAAGTCTAGTCCTTGATTTGTGCATTTATTGCCTTGTTGTGATACATTTAAATATGTTAAGGTAGTATTCACAATCTTATAAAATTTTGATTGAATAATTAGGGTTAAAAATTTATGCTGAATATCAGTTTTCTCCCTGAAAAGAACATCTGACAGTAGTCTTACTGTCATATGCTCCACAAAGATAAGTAGTGAGGTTCATTTCCAAGAAAATGTCAACCAGAATTGGTATTTATCTCATGGCTTAGTACTGTAGTAATGCAGTACTGGAGTATTTTTAACATTCTGTTGAAGATGAATGAGATAATAAAAGGAACCTGGTCGATTGATCTTTGATCAGTGCTAACATTCGTTGATGCTTAAAAAATTGTGCTTCCTGGACTGAACCTGTACAGGCCAGCAGACTCTCCATTATTTGACAGAGAGCTGGATTACCCAATCTAAGCTAAAGGCCACCCCTATCACTCAGGCTGTCTATCGAACTCTTGCTCCAACCTTCATATCGCGTTCTTACAGACAGTGTAGAGGTTTGAGTCTCTTGCCTCTGGAGGCACACAGGGGTTCAAATTCAAAAACAGATTTACAAGGTGAGTTATCAGCTGCTTCCATTTCCCTTCCTGGAAGCTATAAAGCAGTGGTAATAGTTAAAGAAGCCCCTCTTTTGTGTACCAGACATTGCCACTGCTTCTTCCTGGTTTACATAATGTTTTAAACACCTGTTTGTCTCTGTATATCGATTTTGTGTGTCAAAATCAATAGACGGATTTTGACACAATATTCAATTAAAATAAAAAGTTATTCTTTTAGCAATAAAACAGCTGTCACGTTTTCATCTTAAGTGGTATCATTATCAAAATTTTACACCTCAGCTGACTTGATAGAGGGTTTATCATTTACTCACAATGGGACCGTGAAAGTGCTGCAAACAGACTGAAATTTAAACAACGACAACATGCCAAACTTGTGCAAACATAATGTATAAAACACATTGTTGTAGATAAAAGCTTTGGTAGAAAATGCTTTCTAATGTTTTCCATATCAAGATATGAGAGTAATATGTAGCAATTCTAGCTCTGTAAACTTCTATCAGTTTTAAAAGACGAGAAGAAAATTTTATGAGATAATGAAGTAAACTTAAAAAGTGAAAAGGAAAAAAAAAAACAATCATCAGTTGAAAGAAAACTAGATCTTACATATGGAAGATCAATGGCACGATTCCTCTCCACTGTGGTCTTGACTTCATCGAGGCTACCGTAGTTCCACCGTGAAAGCTGGAAGCCCAGGGACCAATAGGCAGGAATGACAGGCATGCCAATGAGCTGGAGAGGAGGATTATACATTACCATACAGCTGCAAAGCTTTTACAGTACTTAAAATAAATTAGGCGTCCATGTATTCATGAAACAAAAATATTACCTCAAGGAACTCATGCACCACGTCTTCTGGTGTGTCGCCAAACAAAATGTAGAAGTCAAGGATTCCTCCGATGGTCCTGTAGGTCACTGCTGGGGCAGGCTGCAAAGTCACCTCTGAAAAAAGAAAAAAAATGATTCATGTCAATTGCTCTCCAGGTTGCCCTTGTCATTTTTTTTTGCTAATCGCACTCCTGTCTTAACAATGAATTATTTATTGTGAAAAAAATGAACCTTTTTATCGTATTATAGAATAAACAAAAGACTGTTAGACATGACAGTGGACTTTTTTGTTGGTGTTTTCAATCTACTTCAGCCATGAGTTATTCTCTTTGATTTCTGTGCACAGTTGCTTGAATGAGTCAGCAGAAGCTCTTTTTGGGTGACTTGGTTGAGGAATAAATTACTGTCATGTGTGGAATCATTTCTGAAATTTGTTTTTCCTGTTTTATGCTATAGGAGTGTATCCAATCCATTTTTCTTTACTGTTTTCGTTGTAATTTTCTATAGCACTCTCAATATGTGAAAAGAAATAAAAATAACCTTTCCATTAAGCTTTTTCTTTTTGCAGTAGCTTAATCTCACACAACAGTTTTTTTAACAGTGAGCATTGTAGATTTTTTTTTTTATCTCTTCCTCAAGGTAACTGTGTCGCCTCCTTCATCCTTGTTTCTCACAGTTCCAGACGTTGTAAATCTTTTAATTATTGCTCACCGTATAAGTGGGCAAGCTTAGGGCAAAAACTCTTTTCAAACAGCCTGGCTTTTGAAGATTCATGTACATCTTCCTTACAGCTAAATGGAATGTGCTCTTATTTTTCCCATTTTGAAGAACTGGTAGGATAAATAATCCTCTATTTCATTTTATGCAAGTAGGTGTGGCACCAGTATTAAAAACATGAATTTTCTTGGCATTGTAAATGTACTCAAATTAAAGGTGTAATCTTTCTAAAAAAAAAATAAAAGAAATTGCGAAATTTTAAAATCATGCATAGCTCTTCATGCCTATGTTTTATTGTGCACATTGAAACTGAGGGAGTGCATAGACTTTGCTCTTAAACATGCTGCTGCCTTTTCACACTGTAGACTTTGGTTGCCGTGAACATCCCTGAGGAGAGTGAAACATAGAAACGTGTGTATGGGGTGTGCACGTGTCAGTGTTTATCTTTACCCATGGCATTGCTGTTGAGCAGAAAGACCCCGAATGACTTTCCACTCTCATCTTCCAGACAGAGGAAGAAGGGATAGTGTCCATAGAGGTTGTGTGTTCCCTGCAGGGAGAAAAGAATGAAGGATGAAGGGATGTGGGAAAGAGCTGTGAATTGCAGGAGGGATGTGGGGGGCTCGCTGCAACTGAAGAGGGGTGACTATGTTGTCCAATTAGATCATGAAACATTCAATTAAAAGCCCTTTGAGGGGGCAGAATGCAAACACGTAGGAGGTTGCATGTGTACATCAGAGTTAACTGATGTTGAAGAGTCTTGAGTTACATGCTGCATCTACAGCAACAGTGGTGTGACTTGCGTGTGCAAGTTCTTACCCCATTAGGGAACGCATCTCTGGTGAAAATGGGCCAAGTTCTCCAGTTCGTGTCATGGCGATATCTTTGATGTACATGCTCACCCAGGCCATAGATGTTGTGAGATGGGAGCTTAGCAGACAGCTGTAGGTACTGGTCCGCAAAAACAAGTGGAGCCACTGTGGTGTCAAACCTGAATGTGTTCAGATAAAAACAAAAAACAAACAAAAAAAAACACAGATGTGAGAGACAAGATTTTGATGTGAAAAAAAAAAACAGATTGGTGAGAAGAGAGAAAATGTGAGAAAGAAAACAAGAGTAAGATGCAGTGGAGAGAGGAGAAATAAGACAAGGAATTGTGAAGGGGTTATTGCAAAGAGAAAAGAAGCAGGCCATCTCATGAAGCTCTAATAAGCCCTCTGGGCAGCATTTCTTCAACACCAGACATGCACGGGTAGTTGAAATACTGCAATTGCAAACAGCTGTCAAAACCCACAAGTTGTGGATGCAATGAATATACTTTGTCAATGAATAATCATCATAAACATATGGTAGAAACAAAGAGTGTTTGTTATCAGTCATCATGATCGGTTATATAACACAGTCAGTGCATTAGTGTCCCTGTAAATAGAAATATCTTTTTACAAGAAGCTTTCATTATGACAACAGAACACCCACGTGCCAGCCACACAGGCAGAAGAGCAGAATCACGACTACCCTGCATGCACAATCGATACTTAGAAGTTATATACATGTTATTGGTGCAATTAGACAACACAATCAGCTTTTATTGACCGCATGGTGCAATTTTAAATACTTTAAAAGTAAATATTTAACCCTAATGTCATAGCTACATGTCTGATAATGTGTTTTTATATCGTCATTGTCAAGATATCACCTCAGATTTGTACAAAGAGAATCCTGAAATGCTAACTAAGGTGTCCTTATCTGCTGTACATTCAGATAAAAATTTTATTTTGAAAAAAAATAAAAATAACACTCAGTTTGTTTTTCGAGAAACCTATCACTTGAAAAATGCCTTTCTGCTTGGATACAATGTGGATTAGTCATAATGCAGAACCACTAACAGAAAAAAATAATAAGTTCAGTAGCAAATCATAAGAGTGATATCATGTCTCCTGGCTCAGGGTGGAGGAAGGGTTGTGAAATGCACTGATAGGGAACTATACTGCTTAGTTCTAAAGCAAAGGTTGCAACGTGACCACAGGATGATTCTTTACTCACTTGTTGTTCGACTGAAAAAAATGTAACAATAGTATGGATATGATTTAGAATACATAGTTTAGTACTTATTTTTATTTCCAGTATTTTTCCAAGACAGTGTCTTCTTGTTTGTTTGTTTTGTTTTTTGGAAGCGCATAAAAAAATTAACAAAAAAAATAAATCCTGAGAGAAATTTATATTCAGGCAAGATTGCTGAATATAATAGCCAAAAAAATGTGGTAACAACAAACACCCTAACTAAACTTGCCTTTCAATTTCTACATCTAGACTTATTCTGCAAGTAAAGATATAGTAAGGATAAGGACAGGCATCCCTCAGATAGCCATGCAAAAGTGAATAAACACAAATAGTCTCTTTCTACATTTTTCTGTTTGCTGTCAAATGTATATATTTTTTTGTGAAATAATGTTTACTATGGGCTGCATGGTGGCACAGTTCGTGGAACTGTTGCTCACTCAGGGTTACCATTTCCTTTGCACTGTATCCAAATTATTTTAAACTGACTTCAATTATATTGTTGGGGGACCTAAAAAAATATTTTTGAGTTTTTGGAAACAAAATCAAAGGGAACCAGTATTTTATTTTATTATTTTTTTTTTTTTTACAGATATTAAGAAAAATCCAGCTCAGGACTATGCCATCAAAGTACTTTAGATACTAAAGATGAAGAAATCTAGTCACAAAAAACATAACAGCGTTTAACTTTGGGACAAACAAGAATCCCCAAGGTTCAATCCTAGGACCCCTCTTATTCAATATTTATACGCTCCCACTAGCTCAGGTTATAACAGGAAATAATATTAGCTGCCATAACTGTGCAGATGATACACAGCTCTACATTACGATGTTACCAGGTGACTCTGAACCCATTCAATCACTGAATAAATGCTTAGAACAGATAAATGTGTGGATGTGCCAAAACTTTCTCCAGCTGAACAGAAACAAAACTGAAGTTATTATTTTTGGACCTAAAGAGGAGCGATCTAGAATCAATGCACAGCTTCAATTATTACAACTAAAACCTAGAGATCAGGCCCGAAACCTGGGAGTAGTGATGGACTCTGACCTGAACATTCAGAGCCACATTAAGACAGTTACAAAGTCGGCCTTCTATCACCTGAAGTGCATCTCCAGGATTAGAGGACTAATGTCTCAGCCAGATCTAGAGAAACTCATTCATGCGTTTATCTTTAGTCGCATTGATTACTGCAACAACGTCTTCACAGGTCTGTCCAACAAATCAATCAAACAGCTGCAGCTGATCCAGAGCAATGCTGCTGCTCGCGTTCCCACTAAAACCAGGAAGATAGAGCACATAACACCAGTTTTAAAGTCCCTTCGCTGTCTCCCTGTTGCTCAAAGAATAGACTTTAAAATACTATTAGTTTACAAATCACTGAATGATTTAGCACCACAATACATTAAAGATCTGCTGCTGTTGTATCAACCTTCTAGACCAGGGGTGCTCAAGTACAGTCCTCGAGAGCTACCGTCCTGCAACTTTTAGATGCAGCCTTACTCCAACAGACGGGGATCCGCTCTGTACAGGCCTGGTAACGAGCCATTCATTTGATTCAGGTGTGTTGGAGCAGGGGTGCATCTGAAAGTTGCAGGATGGTAGCTCTCGAGGACTGGACTTGAGCACCCCTGTTCTAGACCCCTCAGGTCTTCTGGTTCTGGTTCTGCTCTGCATCCCCAGAACCAGAACCAAACGAGGAGAAGCAGCATTCAGCTTCTATGCACCACAAATCTGGAACA
>CAEFZY010062900.1:0-79685 GCA_903066815.1 Brachyrhaphis roseni | reverse complement strand
GCACAGGGAGAACATGCAAACTCTGTGCAGAAAGACTCCGGGCCGGGAATCGAACCCAGAACCTTCTTGCTGCAAGGCAACAGTGCTACCAACTGCGCCACTGTCCAGCCCAGACATGATATTTAAGATTTAAAAAAAAATAAAAAAAAACATGGTGGGAGTGTTGTGATGTCTGGAGCAGCTTTGCGACTTGCTGTAATTGGTTGAACCTGACATTCTGCTGTCTACATGCAAATCCTAAAGAGGAATATTAATAATTGGCCTTAAGCTTAAGTCTACCTGGGTAAGTAGCAGAACAATGTTCCAAAGCACACCATTAACTGTAGAGTTAATGGTGTGCAAAACATTTTGGGTTTTTTTTGTCTTTGAGCCAAAGTTTGGACCTCTGATTGAGATCCTGTGACATGAGTTTAAACAGGATGTTCAGGCTGGAAAACCCTTCAAGAAATGAATGAACTCTTTAAAACAAGTGGGCAAATCTTCCTCCTTAGTGACTTAAAAGATGGCCTTCCCTGTTATCAACACTTGATATCTATTTCACCCAGGTTGACAATTATTTCTAAGGCTAAATAGCTATTTAAGTTTTCACACAGGGTCAGGCTGGTTTGTACAGCCATAATTTGTTTTTCCCAAGGATTGCCTTGTTTGTTAAAAAATGAATTTCATTTCAGCTCTCCAAAAAATATTCTTTCAACACATCTGTTACAAAACAATGCTAAACCTCAACAGCCAGAATCCTAAGCAAGAATGTAAGAGACAAAGAAAGAAATATAGGTAAATCTTTCTGGTGGCAAGATAACATCAGAAGGTCCATCTTTGAAGTATCTAATCATTCTTGAATTGGTTCTGGAAACTGTATATTAGGACCACAGCTGTTCTTTAATGCAAGAGCAGCACATCCACATTGTTAAGGTGCCCCAGGAGAAGCAATGCAGCCGCTAGGACTGGTGTGCTCCCATTTCAACAGACATTAGGATGCACCCAGTGTCCCAGATTCCCATGCAAGACTATGCAGCTGAGGAACAAAATGGGCCTTGGCTACTTTCTCCAGGGACAGACAACTTATTCCCCAAGAAGACTGAATTACAATATGAGTCGCTGAGAAACAGGATGGAGAGCTGGGGGAAGCAAAGGATCTCAGTTTCTGCAAACACAATCTGTAAGTTCCAAATGTTTTCAATCAAAATGACAAAAAGCTGTAGGAAAAAGACATTACTATAAAGGGTTAATATAGTTATCATGCCATATTTAATTAGAAATCTGTCGATAAACATGACCGGTCTTTGTCATTCCCAATTTAGACATGCAATTTCCGGGGTGTCAGTATAACTTATGTCAGTCTTATTCAACATGTCGGTAAATAGACCAAAGTTTTTTAACAAGTGAGCCATGCTTGTGATAAAACAAAGCATTGAACCAAAGTAGCTAATCCAAAAGGCTTCAAAAACACCCTTATATATAAACTGAAGTTAATATTTAAACTGCAGGCATGCATACGGCTAATGAAATACACAGACCCAATATTCTGTATGATCACATAAATTAATCATACCATCAATTTCTAGACTACAAAATCTACCACTGAATAATTTATTTGTTGTGAAAATCTGCCAAGAGTGGAGAGAATATAGACTTCTGGGAACCGTAGTGGTTTGACAGGCCAGTTTTATTAAGGAGGCAGAGAGATGGAGAAGGAGAGGATGAAAGAGAGTTTTTATAAAATGTCTGCAGAGAGATGAGAGGAGCTAAGTGATGGACGTCTCATTATCAGTCTGAAGAAAAGAAGGGAAGACACGAAGCATTAAAAAATTTGGGAGGAGATAATAGGGTGTGCTGTCAAAATTAAGCACTATTTTAGCTTTGCATTGTTAGTGAGACACATTCCACTGTGGTCAGAAGCTGTGATTCACCACAACCCACAAACCACAGAGGGGTCAAAGACCAGTGAAGTGCTGACATTTGATGAAAAGATCTCCCGCCTCTGTCCAACATTTTACCCTCTCACTTACTTTGCTCAGTTACTTTTTCACTTCCCTTGTCTCTATTTTTAATCTTGCTTCTCTTTTTTTTCCCACTCCTCCTCATAAAATGATTAAATCTCAAGAGGACTGGTTTTACAAACTGATACTCATGGCCTGTGTTTGTAAAGAGGGGAAAGCCGCTAAAAGTATTCTCTATTTTTACGCCAAAACAAACAACAAAGGAGCCAAGCAAATGTACGGGAATGTTTGAGTAAATGAAGCACAGAGCTTTTCAACAGCACTTAAGGTTTAAGCGTCTCGTTGAGTGCTACATGGGAAAAATACACATTTTCGCACACAAAACATTAAGGTAAAAAACTTTCTGGCACATGTGCAGGAAGTTTTTCCATTTACAAGGTGAGATACAGTAATTGGAGTTCTAATTATGGCACTAATAATTGCAACTTTTGCTAAAACCTTTTTAAGCTAGCCCCAGGCTACAAGAAACTGGTGGTGAGATACTGTAATCAGACCACCCAGGAAATCTAAAAACAGCATTGCTTCGCTTTGATTGCTGTTTTCAAACTAAGTTATAACTGATGCAGATGTGGACAGATAAGTTAAAACTGTGCAGTTGGGTTTGTGTTCATGTTCTGTATGAGTGCAGAATCATTTTTCTCTTCAGTGACACCAACTGGTAAAAAGAAAATCAGACAAAAACAGGAAGACGCACAAGGCAAAAGAGCAGTAAGTTTATATTAGAACGTGTATTTTCATTTAAAAATGTTTTGCCAGATGTAGTGGGACATACTGTCCTAGAATAAGCGGTGGAAGAGTCGCCTTTGGAAGCACAACACCTGCTACTTTATATGTTCTCTGAAAGCAAACCTTCCAGTTGGGTCTTCAGAGGTTAAAACTTTGCCGCATTCCCACTTTAGACATGATTAAACACATTCAGACAACAAAAATATTCTTTTGAGGGGATGAATTAACATTTCCAATATTAAAATTAGAGATCTACCAGGAATTCACCGGAATTAGCTGATTGGTCTTCAGTCTGCAGAAGCTAAAAAATATACAACTTTTCTGGTCAGCAACTATACTAGCTCCTACCAGGTTGCTCAAACAATAAGAAGGTGATATTGAAAAAAGAAGACATAAATTTGCTACCTGAAAATCAATAGAAAAGCATTCAGAAGTGATATAAAAAGAAACAGTACTTTCTACATTTCAAGATTATAGTGAGATAAAAAACTTTCAGCAGCCAGCACAAAGGCAGAAGTAAGTACAGCACAGGTGCACTATGAGATTTGGGGAATCTCAAACTTTCCCACACACGGTATGGCATCGTCTCTGCTTCCAATGTACATAATTAAGGGCTTGTCAAAGCACAAAAGCTAGAAAATGTGTTGAACTATTTTCCTATATCTACCTATATTACAGGTTTTGAAGAGACGTCTTCATCTAAAAATATCTAAAATCCAAAGTGGCAGATCAGGAATCGGACAAAACTCTGAAAGGTGTATTATCTAGTTACGGCTGCATGTTGCAGTGAAAAAATTGTTTCAATTATAATCTTTGAAAAGGTTTGCAAATATACTACAAATAACTAAAATGATTTAATTTAGAAGACAACGCTTTGACAATAAGTTGTAATACTTTATACTGCAGCTTACTTTAGATGACTTAAAGAGTAGATTTTACCAACCCTGAAAGCAAAGAACATTTTCAGTTTCCTCACTAGTGTTTGAGCCATCTGTTAGAACTCAGATTGGACAACCTTGTCCTGACCTCTTAGTATTTCTTGTTACTGATGTCACATGAGCAGAATAAATTGAGAAAAAATTAAATAAAGGTTTTGCAGAAACTTTAAGCATTGATGCAATAAGGGGAAAGAAGGCTCTTCTTATAACAATAACGCATGAGGGTAAAAGGGAGATATAGCCTTTTCCAGAGCAAATGTGAAGCCTCTTCACTGATTATTTGAGGATGCAGTTTAAAGATTCAAATCACATTGGCTAACAGTTCATTTTGAGGCATGCAAGTCACACTCAAGCAATCCTATTTCAAGGAAGGAAGTATTGTAACATCTGTGTCTCATTCTTGCATCACACATTAAGAACATTTTTCAACCACTGGTGCAAATTTGCCAAACATAATGGGTTTACAACCACTCCACTCTCACTTCCACAACTGTTAAAGCCCCCTTTTTTATTTTACTGTATAATGATGTAAAACTGTTATGAGTTGAAGCATTTGGTGAAAGACTGTTACCATAATTTACAGAACAAACAACGCACTGAGGACGATTAGGTGGTGCTGACGTCTGGTAGGACTCAATTATAAGGCATGAAAATCTAAATCAGCAGAGTCCATCTGCATCACATCCTGCTTCTTCTGCCAAATTGCTGCTCACTCTTTTTATTTTCTGTCTCCCTCTCAGACGTATCTTTTGGTGCAATTCGCAACATGTTGAGTCCGGCGTGATCAATCAGGCCGCCGCTCTGTGTTTTATACACATGGGGCAGCTGGACAGACAGAGACGGGCAATTAAAGAATAATTAGGGAGTCTTCCATCCAATCTGAGCCTGGAGTAGCATGTGGGTGTGTGCTGCAGTGTTTGTGTATTTACAGAAACAGGCTGATGGCTATCATATTGTGTGAGAGCGAGAAAAAGAAACAAGGAGGCACAGTGGGGGCTACTGGAGTGTATGGAGGGGCGGGGGTGAGAGGTGGCAGAGGGGCCTCGCTAGCTGATGCAGGGTAGATAATCGGATTTTGTTAAAGAGAGGGAAAGTGTGTGTGAGGTGTGTTTGAGGTGTGTTTGAGGTGTGTTTGAGCGGGTAGAAAGGCAGATGGGAACAATATGGTCAGACTGTGACCTGTACACGCCCACATAAAACATAAACACATACACACCCTTACAGTACATCTATAATGCATGGGATATTTATGAGCATCCTAACTCCTTTAAAAAAGCTCTGGCTAAGTACGCTGTGTGAGGAAAAGCATCCAAAGTCTGCAGCAGAAGCAGAGAGGAGGAGACCCAGAGGGTTGTGTCAGTCCCACATCTACTGAAAAGTTAATGTGAAACGAACTTTAAAACCCTCCTGTCTGCCTCCTCTCCCTGCTGCATCTCTTTCTTTTTTCTCCTCTCTCTCTCTCACACACACACACCCCCACACACACGCAAAGAGAGAAAAGAGGGAGCCTCTCATTATGAAAAGAGCCAGCTGGATCCTCTCGCTCTCTTGTCCTCTTTTTCTTCTCTTGTTTTTGTCTCACCTACTGTCATATTCTGGACATCATACCGGGAGCCTCTTTCTCTTTGGCATGCCTCCTTTTATCCATGAATCTCAAAGAGCATCTTTTAATACCCAGTGCTCAAGTCTTTTATTTACAACAGAAGCTAAGGATTTTCAAGTTGGCGATATAATAAACCAAAGAAGAAAGGGGGATGGAGGGAGAGAAGAAAAGAAAAACACTGTGCTGTACGACAGTCAGCTATAACCCCAGTTTTTTAAGTCACCATATACTCTTTTTTTTATAGATATTACCTGCTTCTCTCTCTTGCTAATCCAAACACAGCTCTTGTAAAAAATGATAGATGATTTATGTAACTCAGAGAACTGTTTACCTCTGTATAATACAGCTAGGGGTCCAAGAGAGGTGACTTAGACTTGAGACTGCATATATTACAGTGATGGATCATAAAACCCCGCATCAACACTGCCACAGGAAGTGTACAGAAGATTATTCTGAGCCAAACATAGGGAAGGGCAACACACACACAATGCGGTACCTGATGAACGATGAATGTCAGTGTGTGCGTGTGTGTGGTCCAAAACTCAGACAGGATTAGTGGCTTTGAAAGTTGGCAAAGCAAACAGTGCTGGGAGTCACAGCTTCAATGTCACGAAGGACTTAATCACCTATGAGGTAATGAAGCTAACAGCAAAAACACAAGCAACTTACAGACATTTTCACATGATGTCAATTAGAAGCTACAGTGCATTTCATTGGGAAATTATGTGACAAATCAAAACAAATTCTACATAATTGTGAAGAAGAAGAAGAAAAGTAAGACATGGTTTTCATATTCTTCTACAAATTAAACTGCTAACAGCTGTGCTGTTCATATTTTTCAAATCAATGTCAATATTTTGCAGAACAAAATTTCAAGTCTTGAGACAAATTGTCGACTGTGGTCTGAATTTTGACTGGAGCGTTGCAACATTGGGTAGTAATAGGTTAAGATTTTTGTTGCAACTTTGACGAAGAAGTGGTTGCTTGAAAATTCTCTTTGGTTAAATAAATAAAAAGTCTGAGAGTGCAAGTCTCTTTTGAGGTCTTTGCAATTGTTCATCAACTATTAATAGATGGAAAAATCATTCTAAATAAGAGCTGCTGATCAGTCGAAAGTGTTGAATACTGGAAGTTGCATCACACTTTTCTGATTACCACATGCTGAAATCCACTCGGCTCTCTACGACATCGTTTCTTCTATAGTTCACTCAGTTTGCTGTGCTTTGAATTTTTTATCATGGTTTTTCCATGTTGTGACTTAGCAACTATTCTCTTTTTTGGTATGCATCTGTTGTATTTTTTACAGCTGTAAATAGCTGCCTTTCCTTTTCTATTTAAACAGATTTTCCCAGTTAAATTTATGCTAATGGAAACTAATATTCGGAGGTGCATTCAGTTGGAACTGAGACGAAACACATTTCTCAAGCTTATCTTTAAGCAAGAAAGCCTAGAATATTTCCATTTGAAGCCATCAGGGGATGAAATTGATTGTAAGTCTATCTATTTACTCTAACAAAGAAAGTAGCAGAAGCACAATGCAGTTTCACTTCCACAAACAAAATGCTAGCATAGCCTGTGAGCACAAATCTTTATAGGTAAGGATCAAGTCATCTTCCCCTCATCCAGCTAGCACTGACAATTTCCTGTAAATATTAAGGACTGGAGCAGATTCAAATCTTGTTTTTATGGGCCTCCTTCACTAAGTGCTCACATCAATTTGCTTGCCATGCCATATTGCAACAGCAAGACAATACAGTTTGTTTAGGGAGTTTCATTTTTGCAGCCAAACCTGATCTATCTCAGACATTTATCCCAAAGGTGGAGACATAATGGAACAAAACAAACAGGAAAGAGTCCCTGTGTGTATTCTATAAGCAAATGCGGTGATTTTTCTTTAAGTTGCAAAAACTCACTATATCCCAAAGAGGGTTATTTACTGTATTTACAGATAAGAAAGAATAAAAAATGAAATGTTATTATATAATGATTAAGTATCCAGAAACAAATTCAAAATTCATTAGTGATTTCCTCTTGAATCTCCTAAAGTTTGAGTGGGTGACAATTTGAGACAGAAATAAGCATGGGTTTACACCACATGGCACATGTGAGCTGGGTTTGTGTGTGTGGGTCAGAGCCTTTCTGGGGCAGACTCCCTCTGTCAGGGTGGGACCTTGTAAGGCAAGGAGTCCATCAACGCCAGAGTGATGAGGCAGGAACAGGTGCAGCACTGGGGAACGGCAGCTGCTGCGAGCTCCAGACTCAATCGGCAAACCAACAATGAGGGCCACATAGAGAGCAGCATGGGAGAGAGTGAGAAACCTCGAGTCACACAGATGACAGACAAGACGCAAGACGGGAAGTAACATGGTTGGAAAAAAAAAGTCATGCCGTTTGGAGAATAAGGCTTTTAGTGACCAAGGAGACAAAGACACAGCTAATGAAAACAAGCTAGACGTCTGTCCTCTTGGAAGGGTGTAAAGGTAATTGCATCCTAACATGATGCATGCAGATATATCCACCGATGACTTTATTGTTCTCTAAATGTTGACCTTTAAGATAAAATTACTGGTTACTCTATTTAGAATTGAACAGATGTTCACCAAAGTTGTAGGCTGGAAGCAAAACAAATACTGAGGAAGAAAGGAATTTAATTGTCAGTTCAATTTATTAAAAAATAAAAAAATAATCAGATTTTATTCTGATGCAAAATAATTTAGAGCTTGGAATTTATTATTAATAGATTACATTTTCCTTGAACATAGCTAGTGCTCCTGGTTGTGCTTCTTAAAGGACAAAAGAAATGAAGGAGCCATGGATCAAAATATGCTGTCACACAAAGGTGCAATTGATGGTAAACAGAGTATAATATGTATTAGCTAAACAAAGTATAGTCAGCAGTAGATGGCAGGTTGAATATGTAGTCTGCTGAGGAAAACTAGGAATGTTCTTTTTTTTCTGAAAGAGAGAGTATAACTGATCAACTGCTGTGATCTGCCACCACACTTGTTTGTACCTTAAATACCCTGAAAATACTGCCCAAATGTACAAACCACCTGTTACTTGTATCCATTCATATCATTAACTTTGTGTTTGTTTTTGTTTTATTTCCTATAAACACACTTTTAGGTTTATTTATGTCTTTTCTGTCATTACTACCCAGCATGTATAGATTTTTTTTTTTTAACCATATTTGCAATCAATGATCAACTGAATATGACTGTAAAGTTTTTTTAAATTGGTTCAAACAGGGGTCATTAGAGCTGACTCTAATTATGACTTAATTTGATTTATATGAACTGAACTTATTTAAAATCAGTTGTAGCAGACTTAGATACTGTATAACTCAACATGATCTGGACCTGCTTGTCTTAAAATACACTGAGATTAAATTTGTTGCCATATAAATAAACTGATCTGACATGAACTTAAAATAGGAATATTAATACTAAACCTTTCCAACTCATTTGCATTCATTGTGCCAATTCACCAAAAGTATTAATAAGGAATATTAATGACTCATTTTTAGCTTTTCATTAGGACTAAAACAACAAAATAAAATAATTGTAATAGCGTTAACGTGTAATTGATGTTTCTTAAAATCATGTTTTGCCAAATGATTGTAAAGAAAAATTACACTGAAAATTGTACCATCGACTGAAAAGAAAACAAGGAGAAAGAAAATGTAAAACTCAGGCCATCTTAAAAGATATTTATTAATAAAAATAGTTATAGATTTGTCAAAGACCATAAAAATGAAAATGTCAAGTCTGACCACTGATCTAATAAAATGTCCAATATCCTGAAGCACTTACAGCCTCATCCAGTTCTTTACGTAGATAGATTCCATACACGATAAACAATAACATCAATTTCTCTCTTTTGGCAGACAATTACAGTAACTATGGGTGTAGTCTCAACCGTTTCCTATGTGTTTTATACAGGAGCCCTTTGCAAACATTCCCCATGACAGATTTATGCACAGTTGAGACCAAATGATGTCATAAAACCAGATACTAAACACTTTATGGAAGGGTACAACTTTGTTTTTACACTGATTGACACTAAATCTGAGTTTATTTTCTTTTCCATCTAAATTAGAACTACTAAACTATTTCTGCAGGCTAAATGTCAGACATATTTGGTAATATTAACATTCATTTTCAAAATCAGAAGTTTACACTGACATTACTTTAAAAAACTTAAGAAATATAAGATTATGAAGTCATGTTTTTGTAAGTTTTTGATGAGTTAATTGCCAACATCCATATTGTGGCACAATATTGTAATTTGATTTGCTCCAAATCAATTTATAAGGCATTTCTATGAAATGCTACAAAAATATATTTAAACTTTTACAGTTTAGAAAAGTAACAATGCTTGAATAAAAAAAATATCTTGTTATTCTGAAATTTAGCAAATATAAATAATTTGTGGGAGTCTTAACTGAACATAAAACAAACAAAAAAAAAACTTTTATACTGACTTCATGTCAAACAGCAAGAAAAAAAAAAGTTAGGAATCTTATGTTTTTAAATAAAGTTTTAATTTGATGTTTTATGGTGAACCGTGATATAGGATGATGGATACAATTCCCTGCTTCTTCTCCAAAAACAGAAACTTGATGTTCTTAATCTTAAGACTCTCTGAACATTGAGTAAATCCTTATAAACTTGTTCACTCAAACGCCCACGGATTAAGTAAAGTGATCATCAGAAGAGTCCTGGAGACGAAAACTTTTTTTTGAAGATCTCGGCTAAGTAGAGCATTGACAGCAGCACTCTAAAGTCCCAATTACAGCAATCTGAATTCAGCTTCAGATTTATGAATCTTATCTGATACCCCCAGGCCCTTTAAAAGCCTCTCTTCTCATAACTTTGACTGGATGGCAGAGATTTAATGTCCGTCATAGACAATATCTGGGCCTCTAATTGGAGTCAAACAGGATTACATGTTTAGTTCTCGCATGTCGAACAGAGGTACCCTCATTTTCAGTGGATTTCCTGTATTTTATGAGGGCAAAGTGTCATATCTGTGTCTTTGGAAGCAGGATTGTTGATTAAAGGTGAGATAAAAGGATACTGACTATTACTCTGATGCCACCTGCTAACCCCCCCACAATTATAGGATAAATGACGGTCTGCTTGTCTTCCTGTCTCTGCTTGTACCGATGCTGCCTAAAGTCAAAATAAAATTCACACCTGGGACCCTGCAGTCACACACAAATTCACACAGTTTTCACAGTTATACCTGAAGGCTATCAGACTTTTTATTCTGTTTTCTTTTAATATATTGATATTTGAAGAAGTTCCAATGTGGTGTCTTCACAAACACAGAAGATAAAACCTGATGTGCCTGAAAATTCAACCCCATATAAGTTAAGGCTTCGGTATCCTTTTAATGTCAGGTGTTAACTTAATTTGTCTTTTCTCTTAGGCTCCACTTTTATAGCTCTTAGATCAATCCCCTTGGTTAAAATCTGTTTCATCTTCTGTGTCTGAAGTGCAAAACACACTTTCAATGGCACCAATTTGATTAGCACTTAAAACACGTTTCACTTTATGTGGATTTAGAGGTCGGGCTTCCTTTTAAACAAGTGAAATGAGACGAAGGATGGGGCAGAATGGAGCGGGATGGAGAGAACGCAGAAATTAGTTTGGAAGGTCGGATCTTCTCGGGGACTTGATGTTGACGTAATGCAGCTGAGTCAAACACAAGCCAATTTGCAATGGGCTGAGATTGCATAGTCTCCCCCTACTGCCATAAGGCTCCACGACTGTCACATCTGCATTAATGCTGTAAAGCAGGGCGGAAAGGGAATGCAGTGTTTAATGAATGCAAATAAGTGAAGAGTAGTATCCCCCAAAAGGTACCATAAGGCAAGAAGATTTTAAAATATTCCCTGTAGCTCAGTGAATCTGATCTAATACGATTTCATATGTCTGCAATTTCCCACACAGTCATCTCCACCAGTCAAAATGAAATTTCCCCAAAATTTGGGGACTTCTCCTTGACAAACAGATGTACATAAACAATGACATGAGGCTACAGAAATAGTAGCCTCAAAAAACAAAAAACCAGCAACAACGATCATGTGCACTGATGACTGCAATATGACCAGACTGTCTATTCATCATACCAAAGGTAGTTCAGTGATACACCGGCCCCAATGAGGATCTGTGGTGAACAAGAGAAGCGAAGGCTGACCCATGGTCCGATCTAACAGACAAGCTAGTGTAGCTCACATTGCTGAGGAACCTCATTGTCAGATTAGACAGTTCATAACGGTTTATAAAATATGAAGCTTCATAGCCACAGACTAATCAAGGTGCCCTATGTTGACCCTTGTTCACTGCCGACATGTCAACAAAAAGTATGAGCATAATAAATGGAGCGTGAAGAAAGGAGGAAGAATCATGTTTTCACTTCAAACAGGTTTCTGCCACCTGAGGCTCCAGAGCAAAGTGGATTTTGACAACAGTTTTTAACAAAGTTATGGTAACAAAGATTTTCAGGTTTCAAGAGTTTTTAATTCATGGAACATTTCCATGGCACAAAATGGCACTGAAAGTAACATTATTTTTTTAGATGTATTTTTCTTATCAGGCTTGAAACAATTTTATGTGGTCTTTTTTTAACATCCCACAGAAGAAATTTTATCTCCTCTGTTTTTGCAACATTTTTGCAATGTGTTTTATTTAAAAATCTAAAAATATATTTTAAAAATAGCAAATTTGGTAGAACAGATATATATATATATTTTTTTTTTTTACATTTTTACGGTATTAACTTGGGCTCCAAATTTTCCAGATCTCAATCCAGTCATGCATTTGTGCAGGACATTGGGAAAATTTGGAATCTCGAAGGTTTTCACTACTTCCAAGTCCAAAATAAATATGGCTGCCTGTGGCAAATATAGGGCTGTTAGTTTTAGTCAAAAAGTTGTGCTGTCGGTTTGAATTTTACTAATGTGGTATCACAATAATGCATGACCTCTATTAGTGAGAATGTTGTTGCAGTGTTGCAAGGTAAGACATGCCATCACTAGACTGGTCATGCAAAGATACTGTGAAATACTGTGAAATACTGTGAAACTCAGTAAAACGTCATTCCCAGATCTCTGGCTTCAATGACATGATTTAGGAGTGTGGGTTTTGTTTCCTGTAGGCAGTAAGGATTGGCACTGGGTCTGCACTGCAGTAGAGGGCAAAGAGGTAAGATCACAGCGTGTGTCACTGTGACTGATAAATCACAGCTTTACGACTTGTGTCCTGTATCATCTCATGGTGGTTTAGGAGCTCAAGACAAACAGTGTGAAGTGGGCTACAAGGTCGGCCCGTCATGCACCCTTTTGTCCACTGAGAAATTTCCCCTCATCAGTCTTGCTGCCCTGGCAACGGGGTGAGAAGTCAACTCCATTCAAACAGAAGAGTTTGGAGCCACGCAGTAAATAAGAGGATTTGTACATGCATGAGAGAGGGAGTGTTTGCCCTCTTCGGACATACGCGTGCAAGTGGGAAGGTGAAAGTCTGGACAAGCTTAAAGAGATGGAAGACAGGGAGAAAGAGTCCACAAGAAGAATATAAATCTGCCTGCTGACACTGCAGTCTACTGTCCTCCCTGGAGCAAGCAACAGTTGTACAAAAAAAATAAAACAAAAGAAATAGACTCAAGTAAGAGATTAAAAATAGAGTGAAGAATGTATGAGTCTGGGGAATTTTAGTGCTGTGTAAGCACTCCTAGAAAGGTTGCTTTGATATATTGCCTTAGTGATAGAGCAAAGTGTCCTTCATCATTTGAATTACCTAAGCAAAACCCTGCTCATCTCTCACACTGAATTTCTAAGTCATTCATAATGCTAATACATTTCAGTTGATGAATTCTGCACGCACTAACTGACTCCATTTATAGTGACTAAGATTTCCCAAAAGGCAGAGGGAAAAAAGATACACTCACAAGTTACTTAGTTAGGTACACTTATTCAATTGCTCATGCTCAAAGAGTGAGTCAGTCACTCATATGACAGTAACTTCAGTAATTAAAGTCTAATGAACATAGTAAACATAGTTATCTGAAGCTGAAACCGAGGATCAGAATGAGGCCCAACGGAGATTTAAGTATCCAATGAGCAGCAGTTGTGTTTGATAAAAATAGGCTTCTTGATGTCAGAAGTCTGAGTTTATAGAAAATAGGTCAAATAATCACTTTTCGCAAGAAGAAGATGCAAGACGCATAATCCACGTATCGTGCGACCAAGATAAGTGGATTAATTTAAAACAAACCAGATGGACAACAGCAGCAGGGAACCACAATGTGTGTTACTTCTGTCAGCTAAAATAAACTGAAGCTCCAATGTGCATGTGGTCTCCAAAACTAGACAATGACAAAAAGGATTAAAGATTTCCTGGTTTGATGAGTATTGTTTTGAGTCGTGACACTCAGCAAGAAAACATAGATTCCTCTTAACCATTGTTTTCAGTACAGATAACAGCAGTACTATGGTGTGGAGGATATTTTCATGACACTCCGGGCTGCACAGAACTGACAATCCAATGACCTCCACTGTCACTCAATCTCTGTCCATGCCTCTTTAACATGTGCTGGAAATAGAGATTAACATTTTTAATTTGCAACCAAGCAATCTGATGAAATGAAGACAATATGCAGAAAAATAAAAACAAGGAATGATTCACATTGTTGTTTTTGTGCCTCTGCAAATTATGGCAAAAGGGAGTGCAACCCAGTATGATGAAGGTGTACCTAATAAAGTGGCTGGTGACTGCATAAATGTGAATAATATGCAAGAATGGATTAAAATATAAACTAGAATTTTATAAGTCTATAACGCAATGTGAACCAAACATAAAGCATCTCCAATTAAAGCAAACTATCTAGTCTTGGCTGGCTTTCATTTTTAGGGAGAATTCAATTTGGAAAAAGATTGAACAGGACAAAAACGTGTATCTGTGTGTGTGTCCTGACCGACCTAGAAAGAACCCAATCAGTGGATGTCACTAAAGGGGCAGAGATGAGAAAATGTGTTAATATTTAATGTTTTGGGGGCCCCAGAATCAGGGCCTCCTCTCTCTTTTGCCGCAGGCCCTCCAATTACCATATTCTGTCCTGTTCTGCCCACACTATCTCTTTTTTGCTATTACTCTCCTTCCTTGAAACGCATCTACAGGCAAAAAAAGGATGAGAAAGGACCAAGGAATGGAGAGGATGAAGAGAAAAAAATGGCAGGAATAGTTTGCTGAAAGAGGTTTTTTTCAGAGACCAAGTTAAGGTAGCCAAAAGGTTTCACAAGACTGCAAATATATGCAGAAGAGAAATGAGAAAGCAAAACTGAAACAAACAATACGGAGGAAGATGAAGTGAGAGAATAAGAGAGTCCCGTGTGCGTTTTCAATTCCACTCTGCCTCTACCCATTTATCAAAGTAAATGACTTGCCTTAATGGGCCACAATAATATGCAGTGTTTGGCAGAGGTAATCTGCTTGCATATGTTGCCACTAATCTTGCTGGTGCCTATAATGGGCTGTCCTAATGAGGTGCATTCAGTGATGGAAGTGGTGGAAAACACTATAAATTGCCCACAGGACCAAAATAAAAGGTAAGACAGTAAAGGGAAGATGATAGAGGAAGGAATTGCAAATCAAAAAGAGAAAACTGGTTTATTTATCTGTTTCACATTTTGAGAAAAATGTCAACAATCCTCCTAGTCATTAAGTATGTTGTTCTTTCATTGAATAATGTTAAAAATCTGTGAAACTATTGAGCTAACTGCTGCTATGCATAGACTCCATAAATATATATGTATATTCTCAATTTATCTGCATATAATTGGAATTATTGCTGCCAATTTCTGTTTTCTGTTTTTCTTCTTTCTAGAGAGTACCCCTAGTCTAGTGTTTCTAGGTTTAGTTGGGTCTTTTTCATGGAAGAAGCCATGACACACACAGCAATTTCTACCTTTATTTTCCCCATTAACATTATCCCCGGTTTAGTGGCTCTGTGTCAACAACTAAAAGCAGTCAGCTGCACTTTCTTAAATTGCTTTTTGCCATCACCATTAAATGATCAACTGAATTTGACTGCATTGCACAATAATAATAATTGATTTAGACTGTCCAATTTGGTCCAAATCTGGCTACATGATTATGATAGTATTTCTGTTATTAATTGTATTCAATTAAGTTTACATTTGGACTGAAATGGACTATACATGACCACATAAAAGTTACATTTGAATCTATTTCAAAGATTTTTAAGGCAATGTTTCGAATTTATTTTTGTGGTAGAATTAAATGAGTTTTATTCTATATTCTGGATAGAACTGTAGTGCTGCTAGTGCCAGTATTTTTCTTCTAAAAATGAATGGTACTCTCTAATGCCTTGCTTCCACTGAGTTTTTGCAGTGCGCTATCTTATGATACAACAAATTCACCAAAGTTTTTACATTGGGTCTATCTGGGCAGATGGAGTTCAACCCAAATGGCTAATGTTGCGTCATTCTAATACAAAGATAAACGTGACACACTTGTATGTCTAGTGTTTGCTGCAAGCTGTGACGTTCTTCTATCCCACAGTCAATGGACTGTGTTGTGTGACACCACTGACCTTATCACACAATTGTCTTAGGGACCTACAACTGAATTCGTCCCAGGAATGTTGTAGTATGGGTCAGTTGTATGGGCCATTTTACAATAGAAACAGACAAAATAGCATACCAAAATGCACCGACCCCTGTCTTACCGCTGAAATGGGGCATAAGCCTTGGTGGTTAATGCTTCTATTTACTGTGGAGTACTTTAAATTCAGTTTGTGAGATGTTCTGAAAGGTCAGTGTTTTGGCGATTTTACGTTTTGATTAAATGCATCACAAAGAAATGCATCACTGAAAGGAGCTGCAATGATCAAATATTTCTAGAATAAAAACATTTGACTCCATTTATAAAGGTTAGCATCTTCAATATTGAAAACCTTTTATTTTGGGATGATTTCATAGACAAGTAACTGGAGTGCTGACACAGGAAGGAAAATGTTCTGAGCTAAAATAGTCTTCAGTCATATTGTCCTTTACAGCATCTAAGTTATTAATTTCCATTTCTCTACTGCCCGGAATTGGACAACCATCTTTTCCTTACTTTAATTTCAGTGATTACCTTTTCTCTAAAGTTGGAAACATTTAGTAAACATCAAAATATGCATTCATTTCTCATGCTGATTATTTGTTCTTAGAAATGAATTAGAATTATCTGAGCTTCCAGTCTGACAGGATTTTTTTGGGGAAACTCACTTGAACATTCATCACAATCTAGTTTTCCACATAATCATTTCCACCAGTCAAAATGAAAACTGACACTGCAGCTTGAAGCTCGGTAAAGATTTTGGCAGTTTTATTATTAACTGATTAGATGCAGCTAAGCATCTCCATTCTGACATCAACTATCCGCAGAGCATTACAACCTCCATTGTGGTTTCAGTGGTAACTATGTGGAGTTTAGAAAGGAAACTACAAAGCTACACTGGTGGTAGATTCAACAAGTCTTCGTTAACGAAGTACTTTACCAGGAGGTGTTGTGATTCAACTTTCCAATGTTGTCAATCTTAATATGAGCTTGAATTTGATATTGAATGTAAAGCAAGACATTAAAAGATAAAAAAAAAAATACATTAAAGCCCAGGTTCAGGCTCTGAACAGCATATGAATGCAAAACACACAAACAAAAAACCTCAAATAAAAAACTTTAATGGGTTTTGGGTGCACTTTGCAAAGATTGGGTTTAATTTGCATTCCTGTTTCCCTTTATTTTCCCTTCTCTGACTTTATAAGGCCAGTTGGTATACAACCTCAGCATACCAAAAAAACTGATTTGCCCTCAAAGTATAGACAGAACCCTGAAGTTAGGACGGATAAAAAGGATAGCAGAGCTGACTTAATAGAAATGAGTGGGTAGACATTACAGCTAATCTCACTAAAAGGGTTAGGACAAAGTGCTGCTGCCTCTGCCGTCGCTCTCGCTTCCCCAATAGATCTATCCTTGAATCAATTCATTCTGCAAGCCATTTCCAAACATGCTGTGCAGATAAATACTCTGCATTAAAATAGCTCTTTAGTCCATCTGATGTAATAAAAAACTAACTCCATTAGCGGATGTCCCTATATGAGTGTGTGTGTGTTTCCAAAAATATAACAGGACAAGTAGTGTTAGGTAGAAAATGTAAAAAAAAAATTCAAAAGATAGACACTGTGATAGAGAACGTGAGATTTGCGATAGGCAGTAGAGTACGGAAATGGACAAGGTGCATTACGTGTTTGTCTGTAGGTCAAATATCACCGGCTGTGCTGCCAATTCTCAGTGTATTTTAATACTGATGAGACTGGAGAGGAATGTTTGAGGGTATATTTACAGTAGCCTATTTACCAGCTCATGCTGCTCCAACTCCAAACAGCTAAAACACACATACAAACATCCATATCTGCTTTTCACCTCTCGACATCTCTTTCTCAAACACAGCCTCCATCTGTCATCTTTTTTTTTTTTTCTTCTCCCAGCTCTCACCTCTTGCTGAATTGTAGCGCCGAAGTGTTTGGTTGGTCTGACAAAGAGGTCTGTCTCTGCATGGATGGGTTACACAAACAATGTGAGATGAGGTAAATATAATAAAGGCCTATAGGTAAATATCAAAAATGTTCTGGCTCTCTTAACCATCTCTCTCTTTAATGGAGCAGGGAGCTTTATGACAGAATTGTAAAGATGACTGCTTCCTGCTTCTTCTCATTCTGCATGTGATCAATCATGTTTACATGAGATGAAGGTGTAACAATTCATCAGCACTGGTTTCACAAGACAGGACAAAGTAGCTGATAGTAAAAATGACTAAGTTGGGATTGCAATCACTTAAACACACACTAAATTGTGACTGTACTGCAACAGGAAATCTCTTTAGAGAGTTTTAAGACCTACAGGTGCATTTAAATAAACTAGATAACTAAAAAAGGAATGCATTTTAATACTTTTTGAACAGATAAAAAGTGAAAGAAGAAGAGAAATAAGACAAATAGTCATGCCAGCTGACATGCAATTTCTCACAATTGAAAAGCAGCAGGAAGAAGATAGAAGATCTTCTTCCTGCTGATGACTTCTTGTTCTGTCTCATACATATCAACATTTAAGCACCCCAATCCAGATAAACGGCCATTCAAAAAGCAAAACTCACACAGATTAATTCCACAAAATTATATATTTCACTTTTATAGAAATAAACACTTTCATTGTCTTTATTTCTGTTAATTTTGATTTTCATGGCTTCCCTGCTAATGGAAAGACTGCGAGGGTTTGCAGTCTATCCTCTACTCAGGGTATCAGGTAAAAAACTGCCAACTGTCCTGAAGTTTTATATTTGCTAATATTCAGTTCTTCTTTTGGTTTTCAGTTTTACTGTGATCTATAATCTTTCCAAAGGCCAAGTTGAAGCTTATTTTCACAAACAAGACTAAAAATGGTCTTATTTAGTATAATTCTACCCACCTTGGCCCTAATTACAATTGCAGCTCTGTTCCAGCTTGTATGTATTTTCCATAAATCATTTTGGCTCTACTTCAGTTAGAATTGCTCTGTCTGCGCTTTCTGTATCTGTTGCTTCCTCTTCCAGGGTCTCTCTCCTCCCCTTGCTTGTCTCTCATTCACTGTCTGTTGCAGTGCTGAGTAGCACTCTGCCCATCTCATTTAGAAGCAGCCCTCCCTTCTCGTCTAATGAGGCTTCAGCTTGGCAGAAAAGGGAGAAAAGGCAGAGAGAGGAAACCCATTTTCACTTCTTCAGCTGACAGCATTTCCCTCTTGAGTTTCTTTTCCAATACCCACATGGGATTATGTTAGAGAGCTGGAATAGGGGGAAAATGGTGGAACAAATGGATATCCACTCTTCCCCATTAGCCTCTATTATCTGGAAGCATCATTTCATAACTAGTGACTAACAAGGCCGCAGTGAATGTGCCTGTGCCAGTAGGTTCAATTGTGCGCTTCGGTTGGACCAGGTTACACAGATCTGGTGCGGACAGCTCAGAAACCAGAGTGAATTGCCCTTCTTTGTGCCCAAGCTAAAATGCGAGAGCGCTTGCTGAATAAAGAGGGTCTTATAAGGGGGTGAGGGTCCTCCTTAGGGGCCCAGTCAGTCGGGCATGACAAGCCAGTGCCGCTGTAATGAGATAACAGGCCACTGGTGTACGCCTTGATTCATTCCTCCTTTCTTTTCTTTCTCTACGTCCCTTATCCTTTATGCTGTTTTCTTATCCACCCATTGCTCTATTTTTTCAAAACAGGCCATCATGCTCAGCAGGCTGGTAAAGCCTGTGTGTAAGGGACAGATAGAGGGATAAAGAGGAATGGGTAAACCCAGTGGCAGGGAGATAGGGTAAAGGGGAAAGACAAGGGCACAGGGGTGTGAAAGTTAGAGCTTGAGAAGGAGCATGCCCCTTTGTGTGTGTGCATTTCTGGAAATATACTCCAGCAAATGATAAGAGCTTGGAAATCTTAAATTCAAAGACGGGAGATAGGTGTAATCAAGAGACAGACATATGACTGGTATACAATCACCAGCTCTGTGAAGGCTGAGCAAAGCCAACCTTCAACCCTCAGACATCAGAGAATTACCACTGCTATTTGTGAAAGAAGAATTTCCAAAAACATCAGTCTCTAGATGTGCAAAGCTGGTAGAAAAAATATAACAAATAGCTGAACCTAGCTTGTTTTATCGTTAGTTAATTGTCGATTTTCTGATTGTTTCTTTTTTTGTGACCAAAGTGCAACAGCTCACAAAGAGTAGTGGGAACATTATTATGAAGTTACAAAAAAGAAAAGCATAATCACACATTTCCCAAGATATTGTGTGACTATACATTTGTAATATGTGCTTTGACGCAGAAGGTTTGAATAGAAATGCACCCCTCACATTTTTGCTTCTAAAGCATTTAAAAACATGACAAAATGCAAAAATTTCAAGTAGTAGTCATACTTTAGCGCACTACATATAAGTGCCTTTTTGTCGCTAAGCAGCAAAGATTGATAGCTTCAACTGGCCTCCTGGTATAATTTGCAGCTTAACTTTCTCACCTCCTCAATGATTCTTTAGCACGCTTCTTCCTAAATCAACATGTTCTTATCATACAAAGACATATTTATAGTAGGGGCATACAGACAGCCAATGCTGAGATTTAATCTCAGACACATGAGCTGACTTCCTGGCTATAAACACAAGCACCACCAACATTAAGGGCTGTCTGTGGACCCTAAATCTATGTTCTCCTGATTGCCACACAGAACACACTGCAGACTATAACACATGCAAAGATACCTTTTAATACCCTTCATCCCACCCTCAGTTCCTTCCACCAAACCTACCACTACCCCCACACGCTCTTTTTGCCTATTATGGTGGATTAACTTGTAATGCTTGGATGAACCTCAGTAAGTGGGGGGTACAAAATCACACCTCGATACCATTGCTGGCAGGCAGGCAGATATGGTCACAGGACTGCTGGCACACACACAGGGAGCCTTCTGGTCTATGGTGAGACACATGCAGGCATCAACTCGCAAACACACGCATGCGGGTATACACACAGGAACCAGACTGCCATGCCACAACAGAAAGAAAGGTACAAAATCCAAACCAAAGCCTCTATTAATCCCTATGATCCCTCAGAGATGGAATAATTCAGAGTTAATTACTATTCTCCTGCTTTGCCTGTTTTTTTTCCTCCTTGATTTCTAAATCCACTATAGTCCCTCTTCCATCCATGAGGCAACCATTCAAATATGCTGTCTACAGTAGATCCTTCTTTGTCTCGCCTCTACAATTGTATTTATTTTCCCCCTGCTGCTCGCCTTGTGCCTTGGCAGACTCTTCAACACTTTGTCTTGACTGAGTGAAATGAGAAGCAAATATGGTTACGGGCCCTTCTGACACACACACACCAACCCACATAGAGGGTCTTGGCAAAAGGCAAATGCGGAGTCTGGCATCGAGGTTGTGTCTTTCTGGTTGGAGTTGGGAACCACAGAGAGTTTAATTAGAGTGGAGAGAGGCACCACATGGATGGTTGACTTCCTGGTAAGACTGGCTGAGAGGCTGAGAGGTGGAGAGGCCCACTAACAACCACCACACTGTGAGATGCTAGCTGTAAACCAAAAACAAAAAAAAGAAAATGCACACAAGCAACCAACAGTTATAGCTGCAGACACAGTAGCTGCACTCTCATTTGTATGCAGTGTGCGCTTTCAAAAAATCCTTCTGCCTCAAACCGATGCCAGGGGTATTCCTGAGCAGATAGCTCATTAAAGAGATAACGCAACCTTATAATTTAACCTAATTTATAACTGAAAGTTTGCTGCATTCTCACTCTCATTGCTCTGCATTATCTCATGTCTCATCTGGCATTTTGTTGCATGGGCTCTACCTGTTTTAAGAAACACATTGAACAAAGAATGCATTTGCAACTCCCCGTTACTATTTTCTGCACCAAGACAAGCAAGATAAGATGGAGACGAGGAAATGGAGTACTAGGGTAAATAGCTCTTACCCGTGCATAGGTACGGGTGACACACACACAAGAGACGGAAGAGAGTTAAGGTATTTGCCCAGTCATTCATCATGGTATAGATACATTCTGTAAAACACACTACAGGTAATAACTGCTTGCTATACACACTTGATTTAACCTTTCAGCATTCCTGGATAATTTGCAACATAATGGCACACCTGGCTTCTCCTAAACTCAATTACAGTGCCTTGCAGAAGTACCCATACATTTGTCTCATTACAACCACAAACTTCAATCTATTTTTCTGGGATTTTATGTGATAATCTAACACAAAGAGGTGCATAATTGTGAAGTAATGGGAAAAGGATACATCTTAAAAGTGGAATGCATTAGTGTGCAGTATCAATATTACTAATACAGTTGCAAGGTTTTCAGGGATGTCTCTGTTCAGACCGATTCATTTTTCAATCCCTGTTTGCAAATAAAATCTCAAGATGAGCCTCACTTTATGGTCAAATTGCCATACATTTTAACTGGAGCACAAGTCAGGATTATGTTTTGATTTGCCTGTTTAGGGTTGTTAGATTGTTAGGCCTTGCCAGCACTTGGCACAAATAGAACGTCTTCTGGCTGTCTTTCAATAATGGCTTTCTTCTTGCCATATTTTCATAAAGGTCAGATTGATCGGAGTACATGATTCATAGTTGTCCTGACGGCAAACTCTTCCACTTGAGCTGTAGATCTCCACAATTCCTCCAGCTTTACCATCAAGCAAATATACCCCTGATTCAGTTCAGGTTGTGTCCATAACCACTATGACCCATCATGAAGTTCTTTAAGGGGTGATAAAAGATTCAGATATCACATCCTCACATTTTCATATATTCTGAAAAATTTCTGGATCTGCAAAATCGGATGAAGATGACAACTTTGCTCACAATTAAAGCACTGAATACATTTGGACATCATGTATGAGGATGGTGACACAGAACTCAACACTAGGGAAATCTCCAAGGGGAAATTTCCTGCAGAAGAAGACCGCCAGTTTTAGGCCGGACCCCTTTGATTTTGCAGCCAAAGGAAAATGAGTGGAAAGCACACAGATGTTGTCTATGTTGTCGTAAAACATGGAAAAGTGTTGAGGGGCATTAATAGTTTGGCAAGGCACAGAAACACAGAGTCAAAGTAAATTAAGCTTATTCAGGGAATAAGCTTAATTACGGACTGGTTCACACAGTCCGTTAATTTTAACTTAATTTATGAATCTATTGCAAGCAGTGGCTTGCCTTTTGCTTCAGGGGATTGCATGTTATCACAGTAATAGACGTAGTGGTTATGGTTACAGCAAGACAGGCATTACACTTTGTAAAAGTAGAAATAACTGAGGAAGAGAGGGTCTTTTCTGGGGCATAGGCGGGTCAGACATTGGAATATTGCAAGCCAGGGGGCGAATAACTAAAGCAGCGGGTAGGCAGGCTGTGGCTCTGTGGGTCACATTATTATTGATTGCCAGACATTATGAGGACAACATGGGAGTCCACAGAGACAGTGGAATAAATTGTGGCTTGACATCAAAGTCAAGCTGCTGACACTGAGCCTGCAGGGGACAGGAGCTACCCAGCGCTGGATTAGAGTTGGATACATACCTCTCAAGCCCACAGAGACAGAGAAGAGAGGCACAAAAATAAACAGACAATGAGATCACCGACCGCCAGTTACCTGATAAAATAAAGGTAAAGACTGAGCATGAAACGGAAAATGGCACAGCATAACAGGAGGACTTGTCAACCGCGGAAAATTCCAGCTCCACGCTTTGATTCCTTCGGAAGACACTTTTTATAAATTCAACACTTTTCATATAACAGTGTTTTATTCACTGACACGTCAAGGCTCACCAGAGACTTCTCCTAAGGTGCATTATTCCAGGCCTCATAAAATTCCAATCTGCTACCCCAGAACATTTCCACATTCATTAAATCTTCGTTTAATCATTATTCATAGCATGACTGATGATGATATTAGAAAAGAAATGGAAGACAACAGATGAAATAATTAGGCAAATGAAGCTACGATATAAATATTCAAAATTCAGTTTCATTTAAATTGATTTCAGGGACACACATCTTGGGAGTCTGAGCGCATTGGAAATGAAGCATCTGATAGGGGCGTGAGGTTAGCTGAAAGGATAACCACACGACTGCCCCGACAAGACAAGGACACATCTAAGGAGTGGCTTTTCATCGTCTCTTGGCATCAGGCCTAACTCACAGTGCAAGTTAGGCCTGCACTAACTTGCATTGCTAGTGCAGGCCTAACAGTGCACTAGCACCGCACTGCCATCAAGATAGTTATCAGACAAGATAGTTAACTGGAACTTTGGAGATATTATCTGGAATGCATCAAACTGAAACCAAAGAGACAAAACATGGTCACACATCACATGTCCTGACCTGCACCGACTTGCAGCTACAGGAGAAACGATGATAGAAATACCTTAGTGGAGAGGGTGGGGGGTGCTAAAGAAGATGTGAGGTATGTGATGGGGGAGGGGTTGCAGGTGATGACTGCAAGGGTTAGTGGAAGAAAAGCAGACAGAAACAGTGGGGTGTCGCTACGCTTTGAGAAAGAGACAATGAGGAGTGAAGGAAGGGGTGAGGAGGCTTGGGAGATTATTATGACTGGATGAATTCAAATATTTGGAACCAACAGAGTTCTGCAGTTCCCTTTAAAGTAAACACATTAGATTTTAGTCAATAATTAATTCTTGTTTACTGCTCGAACAGCACGTAAGTTTTACTGGCAAAAAGCAAAGAATAAAAAACTGTTATCAATTATTTCTTTACCCCTGAGTGCAAATTCAGGCCATATGCTCACATGCGGTCTCCCCTGAGGTCCCGCCACAGATTGGCCTGTGACCCTTTGAATTATGCCTACGTTTGCACCCACACATGCACAGGCAATAATTCATCCTGATGAACAAAAGGAAATAAATACACCCTTCTGCAAGGTTCACATTTTGCACTGACGTTTTGTCAATACAGGTTGCTGAAATGTTCCTCGTGAGGTGCCCCTAGAAGGCTAAGCTTATGCCTCTTTAATGAGGCATGTTAAAGGGAGAGTTCAGATTTGTTTTGAGAGGTTATGTAAAGTTATTAAAAAAATAGTTCTCTTATCCGTAGTGGAAAGGTTAATATAACAGCAAGTTTGTTACATTAACCAAGTAGGAAAACAAATCCATAATGCAGAGTAGTAAATGACTAACAGTTCAACGTACCCACACAAAAATGAATTTTAATTATTTAGAACAATTTAAGGTGAAAATGTTCACATTCATGTGATTCAATGCTACATTATTAAACAATAAACACCTTCTGAAGAGACTTTTGTAAACTGTGTTGCGTGGCTGTCCCCAGACCTATGCTGGTTGGAGCTTCCTGCTATATAAATTTTCTACAAATACCCCGCCATCCACCACATGGGTAGCATTAGCCTGAAGGGACGTTTTAGGGGGTTTCTGACAAACTAACTGCAGATGGATTCATGGAGATTTTGGGGTGTGATAGCCACTGTTTTCACAGGTACATTGTCGCTCAAATAGAGTTAGCAGAGTTTGCCGTTCCTGATGCATTGTCACACTTTTTTTTGTCTCAGTTTTAAATAAATTGAGTCAACATGTTTGTGTCACCATGTTAATGGCTGACTGGTCAATCAAAGCAAAAATCTATTCTGCTTTTAAAATGCCAATTTGATGACTCCTTTTTAGAAGACAGATTTAAAAGATAATGATTCATCAGTCAAAAAATGGGTGTCTCTTGAAGATACCACATTGAGGGAAACAATGCATTTACAAAGTCTGAAAAACCCAAATGATCATGTGAGGAATGATTGAGTCTAGTCAGACAGACACTGATAGCGGGAGAGCGTGAAAAGAAAAGCACGCAAGTGACAAAACTGGCAGAGAGACACAAAGCCAAATGCAGGCACACCAAGATGAAAGAAAAGATGAAGCATAAGAAAGAAGCACGTCACTGTGTCCTTGTACAACTTAAATCGTGCCTCCTGCATACCACAGAGGCACACAGTGTGCAAGAGGTTTTGTTCCAAAATGTATCAGGGCTGAACTGGTCTGGGTAACAATTGCAATGTAATAAAATGCTAATCTGTCAGTGCAGAGTGTGAGTTCTGCTCTATATTCTGGGTTAAGGTTAACTTTGAATCCATTTACAAGCAGAAACCTACAATGTCAGCAAAAATTTGGGTTCACTTATCACTGGCATAAAAACCCTATTAATTTGGGGCTTTTGATGATGTAATAAAACTGTTCTTTTTCAGGAAGTAATTATTCATTGAAACTTGACAACAACCGTTAGTGGACGAGTTTAAATTTACTGGTGGATTTTTTTATATTAACTACAGGCTCAAAAATGCACATAAAGCCCTAATAATATTTAATTAAAAATCCTGCAAGTTGCAGAGAAACGACATGCTTATGGATATTTGTCCATCCTCATTTTTTAGAATATTGGAGCTCATACTAATTGATTGGTTTCCTGCCCTCGACTTAACATTTGTGCATGAATAACCCAAACTTACAATAGGAACAATGTCACAGACATTTCACAAGCTTGTTGTGCCTAATTTTTCCATTCCAAAACAAGCTTCAGTGTGTTTGGGCACTATGTCCAGGTGGGATTTTCAAATTACAGGATCTCCTCCATCAATATTTCATCCACCAGGCCAGAGATACTGGTTCAACCGAGCCTCATTATGATGCCTAACAGTAGGCAAAAGCAGAACTGAAAGCTATTTTTAAAGCTGTTTGTTGTGTTATCATTTCACCCTGGAAATAGAAAAGACCAAATTAATAACGCATGATGAGTAAATATAAACTTCTCACTAGTGCTGTATATGCATTACATAATCGTCCATGCTTGTAAACACATACTACACTTTATATAGGAATAACATTGCAGCTAAAATAGACTTTCATTTGCTTGAAAAACTTCCTGCTTTTTGGCCTTGCAGATAAGACTCAGAGTGAATGTTTACTGAAGCAGATGGTCCAGGTAGGAGTTGCAAAAGCTGTTTGTTTACAAGAATGGAGATGGAGAAAAACTCATCTTATGGTTGTGAGCCAAAAAGGACGGCCGTATGTGTTTGTGTGTGCTTGGAGGAGGAGGGTTTTTTTCTGATTTTGCTTGGTTGATGAAGCATGGCTATCAAACCCTCAAATAGTCTGGCATCATCTCATCAACCTCCTCCGTCTCCAAAATCTGTCTCCAATAATAGGGAAACAGTAAAACATCCTGGGTGAAACAGGATGGATGGGTGGATGGAGACGGAGGAGGAGGAAGGAAGTGGCAATAAACCAGGATAGAAAGGTGGGGTTAAACAGAGGTTAGTGGACTAGAGAAAACCAGAGGAAATTAATGAGAGAGCAGGTAGAAAAAAATGTAACTCTGCAAGAAAATAAGATGGAACGCTCCTATATATTATCATTGTGGTGCAGTCTAATCTTAAGATTGTATTCATCGCTGTCAATGGGAGTAGCAAGAGGAGGAAAAATAGGAAAAAATGAAAACCAACCAGATGTTACTGAGCTTGTTTCAATTAGATGAACCAGTAAGGAAGTGGCCTGTACCACTGCACTGAGCATCATATAATATTCTCCCTAATGTGCTCAAAATGAAAACTTCATGTTTAGATCTCAAGTTGAAAATTCCATGTAACTTTTCAACATGGAATTTTGAAACACAGGTTATAACAAGACCTGTGTTTCTCAAAGAAAGTCCTCTGAGGCTGTATGGTACAAAATGCCATTAAGAAATGACTTAGCTAAAGTTAGAATTAGACACATTTTGCAGATGGATTAGCAGGCCTGGGGCAAACTTTGACATTTATGGTGAGGAGGGCAAAACAACATTTTCCAGTGGTTAGCAGAGGAAGGCTAGAGCTTGTCCATTCAAGTTCAAGGGGGAGAGTGAGGGCAAAAAACTAGGTGGAATGAGGGGGGAGTCTGTCATAACCTGGAAGATGTGAGAAGGCTGACGAAGTGTCACCAGAGGAATGTGAAAAAGAAGTCAGCCAAGATGATGGACACAAGATGTGGAAACTGTCTGTCACAGGCCGCTTCAGATTTTTCCATGACTCCAACACTCCATCTCCAAGTAGAGATGTTGCTGCAGGGCAAAAAAAGCCAACCCTGTCTCTCTATAATGAGCTATGAACCAGAGGTGGAGATGGAAGATAGAACACTGGAAGGAAACACTCAAACTTAAGCTTTAGCCACTCCTAAGTGAAAGCAGAAAGAACCAGTGTATTCAGATGTATCCCCCATGATTAAAGAGGCGTTCCTGTATGTGTTCAGCATACCAGCACCCAGATGCTCAGCATCCTCCATTATAAATCAAACCAAGTGCTTGTTCCATTCTAATAGGTTTCATAAAAACAGAATGTGGTTATATTTAGAAGCTATGCCCCAGAAAGCACACAGAATAAATAGTTTGAGTAAAAAATGGACATGCAGTCAGGTAAATTAACTCAGTTAAGCAGTCTCACCTGTTTCTCACTGATTCTGGAAAAGAGACATTCATGGTAGCAGCAAGTTGGAATAGCTCTGTTACATTAGTTCTGATTTGCTCTCTTGTTAGACTTTTGTTCATACTTTTCGGGTTGAGTTCTTTGCAATACCTTAGCTGTTCCTAGGACTGCGCTCTTCCGGATTTAGGGTATTTTTTGCATCCAAACTGCCTTCTTCCTGCCTGCATTTAGTCCTCGATTCAATGTATCACTGATAAAAGGTAGCTTGACATTTTGTCTGTACTGAAAAGTTGGACAAGAATATCCTGCCCTCCAAACAATTTAAAATACAATATGTCTGCAGACAAATGTAAAATATAGGGAAAGATTCAGATATGAATTATTAACTATCCTTCATACCACTTTGGATTATAGAAAACCAGTTGCACATACAGTCAGGTACAACATCAGCAAGTCCCTTATAGAGTTTCAATTGATAAAATTGAGAGAATTACATTATCACCTTTTATTCTTAGTCACACCAAGGAACTAACAATAAGCCCATAACAATGAGCAAATACCAATGTTTCCAGTTTGTAAAAAAAAAATATATAATATCCTTGTTCAACTTGGGCTTAAACACCCCATTAATTGATATGCAAAAAGTCATTCCATAGTAGTTCCAGTTTTCCTGTGATGGGCTCAGTGACTCTCGAGATAGGCACTGTACCTCAACAACCCCACATGCATAAATGGGTATAGAGTAGACAAGGGATGGTCTACTCTATATCCATACCATCTACACTGTTTGTAGACTGGATCTACCATTTGTAGAACTGTGTTTTGTGTGAGTCTACAATATTGAAAAGCAATGACTGAGGCTAATGTTTGCACAGTTTAAATAAATAAAAATGCTTTATAAATTAAATATGAATAGAGAAAAAAATTAAAACCAAAGTAAAAGTAAAACTTGCAAAGCTAGAATACTGTATTGACCTATCACCAACCTCTTAGAAAATAAATCTGAGAGCAAAAGCTCTTAGGGTTTTAAGTTTATTAACATTACATAACACTGTTTTTTCAAGTGAAACTCCTCTTCACACCCACATGTTAAACAAACAGTAATAGCTTCTGGCAATTTGTTCCATTTTGGACTGCAATACACTAAACACCAGCTGAAGCAAACAAACAGAGGCACAGCAGTGTATAGTATCACTGGCTAATTTGGTTCATGGACTGAGCCTGGCTCAGTCTGATATGGTTGCTTGTTTCCTCAGTCTGGAGCCAAGTAGCCAACGATTTGGATATTGTCTCATGTTTGTACTGGAAGCCTGGTCTGCCCTCTGCGAGTCGACTGACTGATAATCCACAGCAGGGGCTCTGACCACATGGCAGAGAGAGAGCATAGGGAGAGCTGAATAAAGAAACTGCAAAAAGAGCAACTGGCAATTGGTTGTGGAATGATATGAAATCAAACACAGACAAAAAATGTACAAATATTGCAACCAACACTCTAAAACCCTGGGAATAAAAATGACCCAGTTTTTTTTTTTTTTTTTTTGTTAACAGAAATGGGTCATAAATTGACCAATCTAACTCTGGATTGAACTAGTGCAAGAAGATGTGTTTTAAATTAAATTCTGTATTAAAAATAACCAGATTAAACAAAAAAGGGCAATGATTTTCTTATTTGAAACAGGATGAGGATTATACTGTAAAATATTGGCTCTATATTGGAGATATAGAAAACATAAACAATCTTTAAGACTTAAATTTACCATTTAAATCTTTAAATGGTAAAGATTGTTGTAGGTTGTCTTTGGCCAACCTACAACAAAACTTTCAATGAGAGAATTTGAAAAATACTGAAATTGTATATTTAATTGTATATGGTACTGATTGGTCTCTGCTTGCAGCTTTGAAATGTTTTTAGGAGGTTTTTTTTGTTAAATGTACATAGGATGTGAAAGATGGTCAAATGTTAAACTTTTTACCTTCATTCACTAGTCTAGTAAAGTCCACTTTACTACACTGGGTGTAAAGGACAGACAAAAGGACACTACCAAAGCAAAGTCAGAGAGAAAACAGGTGCACAGCCCCAGGAGAACAAGTGTGTCGTAATTCGACTGGTTATCAGAGTAACCATAAGGTCCACCTCTTTTCCAATTGCTCTGAGCATGAAGCTTTTTCCAGGTAATATGAGTGTAGAGTTAGCATTTGCTTGGAGTTTCTGCAGCACACTGACTTTTGAGTGCCTTCTATGCTGCCATGCCGATGGTGGGCTTGGCTTTGGTACTATCCTCAACCGTTCAACCAACTGCCCCATAAACACAGCCAAACACACACACGTCCACCCCCACCCACAAGCAGATGGGGCAACATGGGGTGTGTGCGTGTGTGTGGATGAAGGGCTCCTGAAAAGGGTGCGGACCCTCAATGGTTGATTTTTTTTTGGCCAGCTTTACTTCACCAACGTCCTTGCCAAGGAGAACAGGTTTAACTCTGACAGCCTGGATTATATATCACCAGCTGTTAAGTGAGAGGCCATAGTATGGTACCAGCAAACAAGCAATATAGCTACAAGGTACTAAGATAATCTAAGCTAATGCAGTTTATTTTTGCTAACACGTAAAAAATAAAATAATTTAATCAACATTTGAACTTGCAAACATGTTTAATAATGAGTATTTTTTTCAATAATTGAAGTAGGGAATGAGGCAATGCATAGGACAAAGACAAAGTCAATGAGACATAATGACAAAAGCAAATCAAAGAAAAAAAGAGGTTGTTCTGTCCTTGTGCAGTCAGCAAAGAATTGGCTTTAGAGCAAACCCGTTGCTGTCCTATCGCCCACTGGTACTCCCTCTTGAAGTGGGATTGGACACACACACACACACGCACTTATTTATAACCTCTGTTAAGTCCGGATTCCAGGTTGTGTTGGGGTTCCATGTTCACATGCTTTTAACAGCCCTGACTGCCCCAAGTGACGAATGCCCACACACGCAGCAAAGTCTGGTTCCACACCAACTGCTAACACTCCCCTTTGTCTCTCTCTCCATCTCTTACTCCCCCCCTCTCTCACTCTTTCTCTCACACATATGATTGGTGTTAGTTACATTAACGCAGTAACCATTTCAAGCAAACATCTGTAAAACCCCACACCTGCAGCTACATATCTGTCCTCGCACATGTTCATACATGTATACAAGTATCCAACCACGTGTGCGTAATTGCACATAAAGCTTGAGTAGTACCAAGTACAATCTTTCATCGGGCTCTCCCTTTTATGCTGCTTTCCTTCACTCCCTTCTCTCTGCACCTCCTCTCCTGCTCCTTTCCTTACCCTCCCCATCAAACCCTCCTATGTCTGTCTGTGCAATGTGTGTAATCAGCCCAGTTTTAATACGTGCATTCCAATAGACTGAAGGAATGCCCTTACAATGTAGCATTGTTCAGGTGCAAACAGAGGAGGGCCTAGCTGACAATAGACAGAAAAATCCAGGTTCACTTGAAAAGTTATATTTAAAAGTTTATTTCAGTAATTTAACTCATACATCAGTTCCATCACAGTATAATGTATAACTAACTGTATTATGGGAGTACAAGGCGATTCATATTAAAAGAGATTAAATAATAACTTTGTTTTTGACATTGAACTTAAACCAGAGAATTCCTGCTTTCTTTCATGTCTGTTTTTAACTCAGTCATCTGACTAATTAAATATACAACTGGACTGAAATACAGTTTGACTTAAACAATTTCAACAAACACAATTTATGTAGGAAAAAAAAATGTTTGTTACACATCTGTTCATAAATATTTAGTTGAAGCAAAATCATTGTGTATTCAACCACAAAGTTGCATAAATGCTCTATTTACTTTCCTGTCTTACATTTGCTTCCAAATACCTTTACTAACATTTTACAAAACAAATTATATGCTAGTAGAGAAAAGTTATTTAGCCAATCTGCTATTTCTCCAACATGCAAGGCCTAGCACCTTAGGCAATGTTAGTATTTTAACTAATAATAGTTGCTGTTATCATACCATATAATCTAGTGTAGTATTAGATTTAGTTTCTTGTATGTAAAATGTTATTTTATTTAGGATTTAGCAAGTCTTCTATGTTTGCATCTCAAGCACACCTTTTCAAATTCAATGAATTTAATCTTTTAGGTTTTTAGCTTTTCTTCTGTTGTCATCTGCCTGCTTTGAATTCTTAGTTTTTTGTGGTTTTCATTGTTTTTTTCTGTACATTTCTTAAAAACACTCATTGTTTCTTCAGTCCTATAAATTCCTTATTATTATAATTAAGCCAGGTTAAAATATTTTCATTTATATAATGATATTGATTTCTAGCTCTAACTAGAAATGAGACATAATGAAAAGCGGTGACACGTTGAACGCTCTATCATCCTCCCACCGTGCTACAATCCCTCCCCTCTGCTTGTCCCTCTGTCAGGACTTATTATTAAACATGTGTCCTCTCTGCCTATGTCATTAACCCGTACCCACCCACACCCCCCATCATACACTGCTTTCAATTCACAGGAATAGGGAGTGACACAATGAGCAGTGCAAACGCCTGGACAGCTCATTGACATAAGTAGTTGGTGCATCTTTAATCATTTTCCACAAACACAATCTTCAAAAAGTGTATGTGTGTAGGGAACTGGATCAAAGGGGTCCACTCAGCTGCCCTGGACCTTCACACCTCTCTCAGGACACAATGTGGCAGCTAGCACATACCCTTCCCAGCCTTTACAAGCACAGCATACAATATCCCCATTTCCACTTAAAAAAACATTCAAACCTTATTTAGAACATTTGATCATAATGTTGCAACAAGGCGCAGGGGCAAAACGCAAGATGCTCTCAAGGCAAAGATTTGGAAAGTAATTACTTTAGTCCCTAATAACAAGTCTCTAAGCCAGTTAAGTACTTTGTAATTGTAACAATAACTATCCATCACATATGTTTTTCTGCACTGCAGACATGTAATTGGGAGTCATTTAGTCTGATGGAGTCATAACACAATGGAAAGCTATTGATTTTGAATTAAATATTCATACTGGCCCGATGGAAGCTTGCAATATTTTTTCACTAAATGGACAGCAGAAATGACAGAAATAAATTTGATTCTATTTCTATGACAGAAATATGGCCATAACTAATACAAAAAATGAAAACAATGCATAATGCACAGCATCTGTAACTTAGCCTAATGGACTCTATTTTACAAATGTAACATTAGCTGTAAATATCAGTGAGACAAACACCTTTGAACTTATTTAAGTAATTATTTGTTTTTTCTCAAGAGGGAGGAAAACCAAATATTACAATTGGAAAGTAAATTGTCTGGTGACTTGACTTTACTGGGTGCTGATACTGAGATGATCCAAAGTTAGGTATTCTTTTTCTTCAGAAGAAGAAGAATTCAAAAATGAATTCAGAAGAAGAATAAAAAAATGCAAGAAGCCACAGTGCGTCAAGATATCTCTGTGGTTTATTCAGGCTGTGAGACAGCGAGAGAGAGCAAGACTTAAAACAAATGACAAAGTTCAACTTTATCATTTTAATCTCTGTGAGTCATAGAACATGCTGGATATGTTTTACGAGAAAATGCAAATGCAGGCTGTAGTTTAATAATGACAGCGAAGAGAAATAAAAATGTGACCTCTGGAATAATTCCGTTGTTTCAAAATAGTAAAACCCTGTTTACAGCAGCAGCTCTAAAACACAGCATCATGTCACATCTGGTTCTAACGGACAAAATTAATGATGACCAATAACAGCAGGTAGATCAGAAACCAAAGATTGCTGTTCTTATATCCTCTAATACGATCATTTTTTTCTGCTTAGTGACTTTACAAAAGCAAACACCAAATACTAATCACTGAAGCATATCAAAATTGTGATTTTCAGAAAACTGCATATGAAAAAGATGGAGACTGAAAAACTTCCAAAGGAAAGGAAGAAAAAAACTTTAGAGCAAAAGACTTGCTCTAAAGTTAGGAACATGGTGTGACTTGAGGAGAAAATTAACATTCAGAGCATAGGAACTCTTCTCTTTCAAAGTCAAGTTCACACAAGCAGAAAGCAGCAAAGGGAACTGAAGTCTTTGGCTATACTTTTAGAGGGGCTCTGGTAAGAAAAAAAATCCATAAAACAAAGGTGAGTTATCTCCTCAGGCTACAGGACTGAGTCAAAGCCCTGAAAACTGATACTAGATTTGGTCAGTGCTGCTGCGGACTTGTTCTCACATGACTTCAGGTGCGACCCCTCCCTCACTAACATGCATCAAGTCACAGGAAACTATGAACTTCAAAAGCAAACAATTGCATGCAGGTGATGCAGCACACACATATATAAATATATACCACCTCTATTCCTCACACGCAAACACTACAACTAGCACTCCCCTCCTCCTTTTCCTTTCTACTACAGAGGATTAATGTTGCATCGCTTGTCTCCCGGGTCCCCCTGGCCCAGTTAAAGCAATAAGATCTCATTGTCAAACAGTGACCAGCCTCACTTGGGAGGTTAACACAGCAGCTTAACCATTAACTAGATTAAAGTTGAGGTCTCATCAGGAGTGCTCTGACATACGGAAAAGTGGCCATGAAAAACTGTGTAAAAGAAGGAGAAATTCATATGATTTTGCCACCCTAGATTAAAATTGAACTTGTAAGATTTCATTTTACGATAAATATTTTAATGCTAAAATATTTCTATGCTCAGCTTAGAAATAGTTTAGCAAATTAGGACAAATGGATATCTTCATATTTCCTTAAAAAGAGGTTTACAAAATAGGTGATTGGTAATAAAATAATAGATGGGTACATCTCAAGCCAATTCTCAAAGTAATAGGGGGGGAAACTGAATTTTAGAAGTGTGCATTTGGTTTTTTGTCTTTCACACACAAGTCAAAAACAGCAATGTGGAAAGACAGAAGGTGCTAATGAAACCCCAGTGTGTGTTTCTGTACGTGCTAAAAGAAAGTGGCTGTTGTGTGGCTTCAATCGAGGGATGCATTCAACAACTGCTGCTGAGGCAACTGTTGATGTCTGAGAGGCAACAGCTTGCGGGGCTCCCAGCGGGCCCTCTCCCAGCCAGCAGTCAGATGGTGGGTTTAGGGTTGGAGGGGCACCGGGGTTAGGATTTCTTCTCTGCTTGCCAGGAAAATGATCTCCTTGGCCACAGATCCAGGGATTCTGCATGGCATTCCCCAATCTTAATTGGTATTCCTCAATCCTGTCGTTATCCAGCCTGTCATATCTTTATTCCTGCAGTCATAGATTTATTTTTAATAACATTTGATTAAATTAAATGGCAATGACATGAATTAAATACTGAAAATCCCAACAAAATCATCGTATTTTACCTCTCATAATGCGTCTGGGTTAAATATGGAATTGTTAAAAGAGCTCAAGCAAATCCTGCCTTTCTTTGTGTATTCTAATGAAAAATGGACTGAGGCACAGACGTTCTTCCTCTCATCTTTCTACTGCACGCTCTATCTAAATGGGCTGGCTCTTAACCCCGTATCCTGAAGGAGCTTTGTGAATTTTCAATTTTGTTCCAACCCAAGCTGTATCACCCACCCCCCAACCCAATTTGCCAAGTGCAGCAGCAAGGACACACATACAGAGACATGGAGTCTCTTTTCAAGGCTGCATTCAAAATCACACATCAACACCAACTTCCTCCCCAGAGACGAGAACAATAAAAGTCCACAGTAGCAGAACAACGCTCTGCTCTAATCACTCTCTCATCCCACTCCTTGATGTAACCATGTCCATCCCTTCAACCCTGCTTCCTTCCTTCCCTGCTAGCAACTCCCACTAATTTCACGGCAGCACTGCTTCAAAGTAAAAAAAAACAAAAAAAAAACACGCTCAGCAATTTTTCCAGTGTTATTCACCTCACCTTTTTATTTTTCATGTTTAAACAATGCATTTTAGTTCTCAAGCAATTAAAGGGCATGTATCACTTTTTTTCCCCCTTTTTTTAGGATCATAGTTTACAATAGCTGTTTATTTTCAAAAACAATAGCTTGAGAGAAATAAAAGCAGCACTAGAACACCACTGCAAGTTGTCATAAAGAGATAATGTCAGGTCTGAAACACCAAGGCACAAGTAGTGATACTAAAGTTTCCAGCTCAAATTTGGGTTTATGATTTAGAAGGTGATTTATTCAGAAGGGTTGAAAAAGTTAATAGAAAATTAGTTTAGAGACTCAACAAATCAGTATCTTTTGGAGAGATTCAAAAGTGCTCTGTGGAAAGTGTAGTCATTCTGCATTTCACTTCAGCAGGGAATGATCATATGGGATGAAAACTAATTTGAAACACTGAAATTCTGGCATTATTTAGATTAAACTGTTGCTGTTTTTGATCCAGTTCTTACTTTTATGCCCAAACATAGTTGCATCTCATCTTTCTCCACATAATCAACATTTAACAGTTCATCAATAATGTAGCCTTAAGCCAAAGACATTGTCTGCCACACCCTCAATGATCCATTAGTCAATTTACTTTAGCCAAAACAAGTCATTTAGCCATAACAAGTACTTCAAGCTAACCAACTCACTACTCATGTGTTGGTTGTAAGATAAAATATATCCACTATAGATGGATTCAAGGTAACATGTTCTCTCCTTCATTTGGTTCAGATTCAGATTAACACTGGATACATTTTATGCTCATAAACAACACAGTCGCCCGTGCAGTCTGACTTTTCTTGAACCATCTCTAATGGTCGAGTCATAAAGTATGTTGTTTTTTCTTTCCTCTGGCTTGGGTTGTTCCTTCCCTTAATCCCAGGCTTCAATATGTCTTTGTTTTATAATTTTTTGGCCAAAATTGTTTCCAGCAGAAAGGATGTGTTTCAGTGGATGTGGAAAATATGTTTATAAAGCAATTAAGGTCATATATTAACATGGGAGAATTCCAGACTGAGGTTTCAGACAACCAATTATCATACATGTATGGTGTTTTTTGTGGGCATGAGTTAAAAAGCTTTTTTTGTTTCAGGAATAATTTTTTATATTTTTCAATATTGTTTTGTGCTCTACAAAACATGATGAAATGTGGGCGGTAAAAACCCAATTGAAATACCAATCATGGCGTTGATGGATACAAAAGTAGACAAAGTGCTATTCATAATGAAAAACAAGTGGGCAGGTCAGGTAGGGGGGAGGATGGTTAGTCTTATTTGAAAAATCATTAATAGTGGTCCATAAATCCATTTTGAAAGGGCTCTAGGGATGGGCGTAAAAGCAAACAGACTCCTCGCCCTCTAAAAACCAGCAGGCTGTCTTCCTGAAGCTTGGCGGGGTCATTAACAGTTAGCCATACATTAGAGCACAGCAGTTTGTACAGGCAAAGGCTACATGCTAAATCACAGCAAGTGATCGCACGTAGCAACAATAGGAAACAGATAAGTGCAGTAAATCTCTCATCATAATGGAAACAACATAAACAGACAGAGAAGCAAACAAAAATAAAGGGACGAATCAGATGGGATGATAAGGACAGTGACGGTGAACATAGACAAAGATAATCTGGTGAATTCCACCTGTAGATTAAACTTGTGGAGGCTTGTGTGGTCACCTCTTTTTAAAGTAGTACATAACTTTTACAAAAATATTTTTTTCCCATGTTTGTTAAAACAGTCAGCATGTCGTTACAGTATAACAGAAACATATAATCTGCGAAAAGATCGAGCTCCTCCACCGTCTGAAGAAATACACCGCAACACGAGGCAGGAGGAGGGTCTTAGCACTGTCAATCATGCTCATGTACGCTGCTAAATGTGTTAATGGTGGGGAAACAACTCACAGTTCCACTGTCATCCTTGACCACGTGATTGATTTTTGTCACATACTGTATGTCTTATAGTATACTCTCACAACATAAAGATAATTTCAACATTAATGTAAAAAAAAATGACATTAATGTTGTAAATTTTTTAACACACACACACACACACACACACACACACATATATATATAATAATTATATACTGCAGCTTTAAACCTCCAAGCTTGTAAGAAAAGAAAGAAAAATTAAAAGGAAAACTTTCTTTCATCTGCACTCTGAACCACATTCACCCTATTAACCAACTTTGGAGAATTAAGCACGTGTGTGCACTGTACCATGTGCTGATGCCCAGTTGTCTGGGGCTTGCTGCCAGCTCACCCGCCAACATCAGTGTCCTGTCACTTTGATGAAATGGCTTAACATGGTGTTCAGAGGAAATCATAAACTGCACTGGACATTTTAAATTAACTTCAGAGCGTTTCTGAGTTTTTTTTAGACCTTACTTAAAACAGCCTCTTATCTATAATACTTCCTCAATGGGGGAGATAAACAGTACATTGTGGATGCTTGTTTGTGCACGGATTACTGTCTTAGAAATGTGGTTGGAGGGGGCTATAAAGTGAGAAAGGAAGCCTTCTTTCTGTAGAATTTGAGCTGATGACAAACTAAAATACATATTACATGGCAGGTAACAGCATGCTCAGAGGAATGCCACTTATTCCAACTCAGTGATTTACTCAGTCATTATCTCAGTCACACATATCCTCAAACACAACCATTCTGAATCCTCCGTTTCAATCCCTACTGCCCCTAGACACCCAAATGACAGAGGGGGCAAACATGTGCTTGCATTTCCAAGCAGTGACTAACTCAAAATTCAGTTACAGTCCCTTGCAAATTCATACCCCTTAAACTTTTTAACATTTTCACAGTACTAATTTTAAAGTACTTTACTGGGATTTTATTGATAGACCAACTCAAAGTAGTGTACTGTCTTGAAGTGGAGGTTTTATGGATTACTTTGATGTTCCACAGTTTTGCATTTCTATTCATCCCCAGACTCAACACATTGTAGTTAAACCTTTTGCTGCAATTACAGCTTTGAGTCTTTTGGGGTATGTCTCCACCAACTTTGCACACCTAGAGACTGAAATGTATGCCTATTTTTTCCTTGCAAAATAGTTTAAGCTAAGTAAGACTGGACAGAGCATATACAATATGTGACACAAATTCCTACCTGGGTTTAGGTCTGGGGTTTGATTAGGCCATTCTAACAAATAAATTCCACTGCCTCTGGACAAACTGCTAAAAATGTTCAAGTAGTGTGGATATTTTTGTTATGGACTGGAAATGGTAGAAGGAGCCAACTTGCCCATGCATTCCCAAGCATTGTGCCACTGACAATTCAGCCATAAGGTTTTAGGTATTGCTTGACATCAGGAATCCCCATTAGTCATATACGTGTTCACATGACAATTAAAGGTTGCATGCCTGCACAGCTATAGATCACTGAGTAGATGACATCTATGCATACCTCAGTGTGTGGCTTTACAAACCTGAGACCCAAAGTGCCCCAGGACAGCTGTTAGGGGAGATCCACTGGATTTTATCTTCCTTTGGCTTAAATGACTCTTTTTCTGGCCTAATACCATAATAATTACGGCTACAGGGGGTGCACTTCTGATGCGTCGCTGGCAGGGGGTACAGAAATTAAAAAGTGAGGAAATGAGTATTGGGAATTAAGGCAGCCTTAGACAAAAAGGCCAACTCTATGTGTCAGACACCTTGATCTGAATGGAGCCTTGTCAAAATGATTCTTTACACCTAACTTTAGTTTGGATTCTTCTCTTTTCAGCTGTTACAAACCCATCTCAAAGCTTCCTTTCCTGGCCAAGATTTTAGAAAAGGTTGCAGTCAAGCAGATAACCGCTTTTCTTGATCAGTGTAGTATTCTGGACTACTTACCGCAAATAAGTCAGATTTTCATCATTATATCTTGGTGCACATACTATGGTACTGTGGTATTGTTTGTTCATACCAAAAGAATTTCATGCCTATTTAGACTTTAATCTCGTAATGACTAGAGACACAGAGCTCAGCAGCCAGTAGTTGGTGCTTTAATGAACAAGAATGACTAGGTAGCAAAAGCTTTCTACCAAAACTACAGACAGAGTTTTTAACCCACATAAGTGACAGCAAACATCTGGGTGGTCTGTGTTTGTATATTTTTCTCATCTCTGCTCAACATTGACATAGTTGGAAGCAGCAAGCATGAGACCAGCAATCTAAAAATGTATGTCTAAGAGACAGTTTCTGTGAAAGTCAATAAGAGCTGCTTTTGTTAGACAAAAAAAAAAAAAAAGACGCTCAAGGGAGACTGAAAAATATGTGATTCCTAAAAAGAAGAAGACAAAATCAGTTTTTTTTTCTTCTTTAGAGCAGCATTTCTAGGGCGTGGGACAGCACGGATGGAGGGAGGGTTGGGGGGGAAGAGTGGGCGGAGATAAGCTTAGCACCTGGAACCAAGTCTTTTAATCAACGCAACGCAGCTGTGTGATATGCTGCACACTACACCCAGTTCTATCAATTACAGGGCACATTATGGGTTATACTGCAGGCTAAAGTTAGGGAAACAGCAGGGCATGATAACTTTGTCACTTCCAAACAACAGACCCAACCAGAATATTTAAAAAAAATAGTAGAATGAAAAAGAATCAGAACTGAGAAAACCAAAAGCAAAATTGAGGTGGATAGAAAGGAAGAAAAAAAAACAGAATGGAAGAACTGTGACACTTTCACAAAAACTGAAGTGACACAGTTAGCTCAGGCTTACTGCTGAGGTTGAATTAAATTTCTGTCTTTGGCAGCTGGAACTTTCCCCAGATTAAACACAACCCTCATTAATATGCCTTTTTATTTCTGTAGTGGCAATATCATGCTTTGGGATTGTTCAGTAAGTAAAGGGCAGCTTGTCAAAAGGAAAGATAGGCAGAGCTACATACAAATCCAAAGGACAATGGAGAAAATGGCAAATACAAGTTAACTGCAAGTCTAAATACACACCACACTTTTCAGATTTGTTGGTGAAAATGTTGAAAACCATTCCATAAATATGTGCTAATTTATATTTGATCTGTCACACTAAATAAAAACAAAAGCTGCCATATGTGTAAAAGGTCATGGGGTGTGAATACTTTCACAAGGCACCATAGTTCAGGTTTAAATGTCTGCTATGAGTCAGAGCTACTGGTGAAGGAAGAAAAGCACAGAAAGAGAGGAATCACCAGCATTCAGGCTCCACCCTTCACCCCCTCCCTCCAAAAAGGTAAAAGGCAGGGCTGTAATTCTCAACTTCCAGGATTCTGTAAGCGTATGTGTGTGTTTACATATATTTCAATATCATACAAATGGTACTAAGCAATGTGTATGCACGGATTCTAAATTATTGTGATGATTCAAAAAGGTAATTATTTTCCCCAGGATGAAAAGACAACAAAAATAACAACAACTGGACCATTAAAGATGAGCATCAAGTGCACTATATAAATAGTCCTCTAGGGTAAACCATGACCCAAGTTTGTTTAATACAGATCAAATAAGGAGAAATACAGGCTGGATTTTAGAACTACTAAGTGTTTCTGGCAGCACCAAAGGAGAGCTGAGGGTGGAGGCTCAGTGCCAGCAAGGGAGACATAAATCCCAAAGATCAGACATCAAAGTGCTGGAAACCAGCCTGATCTTGATCCAGAGGTATGGTCTTCACAATGAAAGGGACTTCTAAGTCCAAAGGGAGAGATTTACTGAGGAGATTTTAGGATTTGGCAGTATTTTCTTTATGGGTTTGTGGTATTTTGTTCAGCAATTAAACATTACGAGGGATTAGAAAAAAATAAAACATTTATGCAACATTATGTTTTTAATTTAGACACTACTAAGTGTTCATTTTCTGCACCCCTCTGAAGTAGCAGTAGTAACATGCGAAAACTCCAACCAGAGTCACCTTTCACACTTCAACCAATCACTTCACGCTCAGCGGCTGCGCAACCTCAAGGACTTTTTATCACCAATTCGAGTTGAAACAAATAAATTCCGTTCAACGCACAAATGTGCCTGCTTCTCCACTTGTTCTTTTTGTCTTTTGTATAAACTCCCAAACTGAACAGGTTTCTTAACGGTGAAAAATTGAGAACCGACCCAAACCACGGCGAGTGGAAAAGAAGTTGCCACAAACCGCGGGGAGGAAACGCAACGCGGCGTGTGCAGACAGGTTCGGTGTCGCTCTGAAAGTCAGTAGTGGGGAACTTACAGCCCGCAGGCACGAAAATCCGACCTGCACCAGTTCACGGCAAGTTAAAGTTATGTGTATGTTTTTGTTATTGTTGTTTTTTTTTTTTTAAGTAGCGGACTTACCTTGAATTATCCAGAAGAGCAAGGTGCACAGCGGTATTCTGCGTCCCAACCTTATTCCGGCCATGACTGCGTCTTCAACTTTTTTTTTTTTTTTTTTTTTTTTTTTTTTAGAACAAAGTGCTCACTTTGTTTTTATTTAATTTGGAGGAATGAAGAATCTATAAATTTGACCGAGTAGTAAGTCTTTCGCTTCTTTCAATGCTCCAACGATGTTTTCCCCTCTCCGTATCTCTCTCTCCCTGCGAAATGAACGCCTCTCTCTCTCCTCTTCTGTCTCTCTGTTTCTCTCTCTCTCAGAAACCTGATTCGAGTGGCAGTCTAGTTGGTTGATATATTTGCACAAAAGGTGACCCCCTCTTCTCCAAATACAGCCCCCTCCTCTCTTTTCCTCCCTGCCTCCTCCCCTGCCAGGCTCTCCACCTCGGTTGCAATGAAAAGACTTGGTTGACTAATCGCGTAGGTCTGCTGGGGGCCCGCGGGACTGCTTTAAAGAAAGTTAAAAGTGATTTTATCATGAGGCTGGGTGACTCATAGCAAACCCTAAAACTGTAGCTACGCTTCAAATATTAATAACTACGTTTCTCAGAGAAGATCTAGATTGTATAAATCAGAAATTACTTCGCTGCTGCTAAATAACATTTTAACATCATATTAAATGCACTCATGAAACTGAGAAGTGTAAGGTAAGTGCGGTTCTTGCATGAATGACGCCCTGGGCAAGCCCCCTCCTAAATATGCAAAGTATGAAATTCTGGATTCTGTGTCTAAAACATGTTGGAGGGACCCCATGTTCACCTGGACTATATTATGGTCTTATGCAAGATAGAAACAATAAACATAGTCTCAACTTTACCTTCACATTGAGAAAATATAAAACAGAAAAGAATAGTTAATATTACTATTTTCTTATTACAAACATAGAGGATAGAAGCCCCTGGGACTATGCTGCAAAGTGTTTTTACTTTGGCTTCGTTTCAAGTATTGTGATAGAAAAATGCCAATATCACGACAATATATTGTCACAGAGTTTAATGATGATGCAGTACTGCTAGAAGTAGCCTACAATTATATTAATTACTGTTATCTATTAATATATTTTGATTGTTTTATTATTTTGAAGTATATGTTTTACTTGGAAGTTATTTATGTAATAGCGTGATAGTAAAGTGAAAAAACCAGTTGCAAATAAACTTAATTATATATGGAGATGTGAACCGATTAACTGCTGATTAAGTATGAAATTGGAAAAGAGACCATTTTGCATTTGTACACATGGGAAATCATCTCCATCTAATAATGGTTGGAGGAGAGTTAATTTTTCCAGGTACTCTTACTGTTGGAGGGATCATATATATATATATATATACACATAAATGATGTTTGGCAAAATAATCAGTTTATTTTCAATCATTTTATCCCACAAAATAAAGAATCTTGTTTGTTACACTTTTAACAACAACTATCTTTTTTCCCAGATGTTATTCAGAAAGATTGTTGGATCAACTGGACACAAAGCTCTTCATAGCACGTTAAGCTGTCTGTCATTGTCTGACATACTATTCATTCCTAGACACATAATCCCTCCTGAATTTGTTAGGGTATTTACAGGGTGTGTCCAGAAGGCCCAACAAGCTTAGTTTATCTTATTTACAATACTGAATTTATGTCTCAGTACTTGGTATAATTTGACTCATAAAACTGTAACATAGCAAATCCTATAAGCTTGTGACTGGACAACATAACTGGCAATTATTCCAGCATCACCCAGTGTAATAAAACCAGTGTACACTTCAGTGGACAACGCAAATATCTATCTCATTGTAGTTTCCTTCAGCCGGACACTATGGCATACTAAAGCATCAACGTGGCCTTCAGGTTATAAAAATCCCACAAAGAGCGGCTGTATTCAAAGACATGCATTCCTAACATAGCTGGCCCATAACAGCTGGTTAATATTTTCTCAGCCCTGTTTGAAGAAAAGCTATACCAGCAACCTGTTCCATGTCACCAAGCGCACACAGCAGTCACATCTTAGGATGGGATCCGTTAGCTGAGCTCCCAAGAATGCACACTCACAGCTGCTCTTCACATAGAGGACACTCGGAGGAGAGTATAAATCTACTGAGAGTTTATTGGGTCATAGACAAGAGGAGCATCTAAAGCCCTTTCTTTCTCTAAAAGTTGTTCATCCCATCTATTCTTGGATTTAACAGCAGGAGAAAGAGGCAAGTCTTCCCAGCAGCTTCCAAACATCAATACAGCCAGTGATTCCTAATATTGACCCACTCATAATCATCTCTCTGTGCTGTTGAGACATAAGATCCACTAACAAGTGTCCTGTCCTGTGGTGAAGGACTTGGCACAGCATGGTCCTTTTTTTCCTGTCTTACGTAAGACCTGTATCATGCTGCATTGCTGTGGAGAATGCTGATTTAGCCAAGCATGGGCGATTTTTTTTTTTTATCCAAGGCTTTTAGTCATACATACAGTAGCAGTGATTTACTGAGCTGGTTCATTACCTAATGGATCTGCAGTAGTGGAGAGGAGTGATGAGGACAGAGCTGGGAATGGAATTGGATTGTAGATGTAACAGCGAAGGAGAAATGAAGGGAAAATGTACATGATAGTAGAGGACATAGACTGATTAAAAGAGCTTCGTAAACACGGACGTTCCAAGTCACTTTCTCAGGCTTGTCTGGTGAGGCACGTGAAGCAAAGTTAAGACATCAAAAGGAAGAAGCTAACGAGGTAATTATGCCAGTCATGTGACATTTCATTATGTCACAGAGGGAATCTTTCTTCAGGGAAACGGCTGTCTGTGTAAAGGGCCTTGTGAAAGTATTTACAACCTCCAAATCTTTATACTTTTTTTACGTCGCAAACACAAAGTTCAAAATGGTTTTGGGGGGTTTATGTTGAGTCTAGCACAAAGTAAAATAAATGTACATCAGGAGTATTCTTAAAAAAACCTACTGAGTAACTGATCATAACATCTGATTTGATATTTTGTAATGTCAACAGACAAAAACATAATTCTGTGCAAAGTCTGATAGACTAAAATGAAAAAATGAGTACAAATCAATGACGAATAATAACCTTTATTTAACCAGATTTATGCCATTGTGGCAAATTACATAAATGATATGTATATATGAATGTATATATATATATATCATATATATTACAGATATATATGAGAACAGGGTAAAATACTTTCAGTTACAATGTATAGAGTTTACGGTATATTCACTTCCACATGACAGTATAACCGGTTCAGCAAACAAAAAATAGCTTTAGAACAACAAAGATTGTGTACAAACAAGAAGGTTCACTTTAACTTAAGCTCCAGGTTTAGAACAAGTACATTTTTGGTTTAAACATGTTTGTTCCTCATTCAGTGAAGTTATTCACAGTAAGGAGATTATCAAGAGGTTTTACTCAAGTATTATAATACTCTAAACTAAAAAGTACAGTGTAATAAAACTAGATTTTAAAAAAAAAGTTACTCAAGTAAATATAACAGTCAATGTAACTAGTTTGTACCCACCTCTGTCTGTTAAGATGAGTTTCTCTCCTAGAAGAAACCACTGAAGGAGCCACCACTACCACTAACTTCCCACTTTTCTCTAAGTCAATGACTCGATGCAATCTCCCAGGTTTTGATGGAAAACTATTTTTAACCAATTTGAATAATAAACAGAATTTGACTGCATTGTTTGATAACTAGGTTCTATGTAGAACTGGATAAAATTGACTTTCTTCCATCTAAAGCGTCTTCAGAAGACATTTGTGAAATTGAATTTAATTGCCACTCTATTTTCAGAAGATTAAAAGTACTTTGTAAGATGTTTTTATAACATAATCCAGTGTTAAACTTCTACAAGTTTGAATTAAAGGTATGAATTCTTTTTATCTTGATCAAAAGTGTTTAAAACCACAATGTGTATTCTATAAAAATCTGTATTGTAACTTCCTTCCACATCACGCCATTGACACTGCTACCAAAGTACATTGGTTTTACTTGCTTTGTTGCCTTTTAAATCAAACCAGGTGCCTTTGTCTCTAAAAGTTGCCTGAATTCTGTTTTCCTCCTTAAGCCATCCATTTCTCTTCTGCTGACACAGAACCAGGCTGCAGCTGAACCACACCAAGCCATTCCACATGCCTCTCTGCCTTGGTATGTTCCCAGGGCAGGTGGGGTTTAATCACCTGAGTTTCCTTCAAACAGACATGTCCTGAATATCTCCAGTTGAGGTAGATCCAGAGGGCATTCTGCTTGAAATCCCATGTCTATGCAGCTTACGTCTTCTAACGTGAAAAAGGATCTATCCTGCTCCGAGTGATATATGTTCAGGCTAGTCTCTCTTTAAAATAAATTTGACCTAGTTGAACTAGTAGATCAAGTTGTTTTTCTCCAGAGTTTTTATGCACAGGACGTGTTTAGAATGCAGATCGGCTGAACGATTTAAAGTTTTGCTTTTAGCTTCAGTTCAACAGTCAGGTGCATTGCATCAGTACTGAAGTCACAACAACCTGCTTGTAAATGTCAGACTTCATCTTCCCATCAGTGATGAGTAAGACTATGTGGTATTTGATCTCCCTCTCCTGGGGCTTCCAAGCCGAGGAGGAAAATCCTCTAATTCTCAGAAATACATAATGGGCTCTAAGGGTGTTTTCATCCAGTTGCTTCATATTCAGCTACAGTCTTACGAGTTTTCTGAAGGAGCCAGACTCAATTCAGTGAGATTCTCAGCTTAACTTGTTTGCAGTTTAAGTCAGCAATTTATTCTCATGGATGAGCATATATTTAATTTGCGCTTTTAATCATCATCATTTCTGTTTGAAATGATTATACAGGCTTAAATATGTTAATTATTATTTGAGTAAATGTCTTGGCAAGTTGCACCTCATCCACATATGTTGTAGCTATTAAACATCTGGCATAATCCAGGCTGGATTTTTGATGAATAACATTTAACTCAAATGGTAGGTTGACATGGATGCAGTTTTTCAGAATAACCTACACACTTCCAGTAAGACTGTTGTCAGGCATCAGGCAAAGCATGATATTTGATTTATTTGGGATCATTCTCCTGTTAGAACAACCAGCTGCATCCAAGTTTCAATCATCTGATTAATACTATCACCCGCAGAGTGAATGAATTTGTTTATGGTTTTCAAGAACTACAAGTTTGATATAATCAGAGATTGAGAGGTTGCTAGCAAAGAAAGAAGCCTTTGCTAAAAAAAATTAAAAAAAACTACTGGAATTTGCTGCTGCCCCCAAATGGCTTCTGGGGGAAAGGTTTTATTGTTAGAAGAGATTCAGCAATTTGACCCCAATAACTAGAGTTCAGGTTGGAGGACTCCAGTACCTCTAAACCTGCAACACTAACAACTGTGCAATGTTGTGAAATAAAAACTGATGTTTAAAACAACTTGATGTTCTAAGAAGACAATGATCTTAAACAATCAGGAACCATTTAGCTTGTGAAGTGGGTCCAATATCAATCCTTCTAATAGTTACACCCTGTTACTTTAAAGTTGGGTCTGTGCCAGAAAACCAACCAATTTAAGTGACATCATTTTTTTATAAGAAAAGTGGTCAAATATCAGCCCTAATTATGCCAAAAGACAGTTGGTAGTTGTAAAAATTTAACCAAATTTCAGTGAGGGTGTTTATTTTACCATGCCTGTGTAACTGGGTCTGTATTAATAGTTGTACATTTTCACAAAACTCCACCGGTCACACCTGTGTGTGTAATTATTACATAAAACTGCTTCCCCTATTCTTGCTATTAAAAATCACCAGAGCTGTCATTCCATCTCGAGACCAACCGCGATTTATATGACATTCATGACAATCTCTGGCCAAAACAACACGAGGCAGATGCATAATGGTTTTAGAGCCCATTTCAGGGAAGCTGCAAATCATAGCCTTGTTTTGTTTCTTTTTTCAAGTAGACACATCAACACATAAGAAAAATATGAAATGAAATGGTGAAATTTTCTTCAGAGTGGCCAAGCCATAGTGCAACAGATGCACACTGTAGAGCTTATAGAGCAACCTGTCAGAATGATATTTTGACAGATCCATTATATACCTCTCATCCTTTCTGTGGAGATGTGCTTTATCTTAATGGCTCTCACTAAAATGATGACATGCAGAACATCACACTACATAGCAGCTCTGCCAACACAGAGTTGTCAACATGGTTTGACATGTGTTGAACCTCAGTGTAAGTTGAGTGTTACACTGTCAAAATTACAAATCAGCCTATTTTTTAGTCCCTTGTTTAATATGATTTCCACCCCCACCCCTTGTCAGAAATGAGGTTACCTGACAGAGGGAATATTTGACACACCGGCCCTAAAGCGAGAGGATAAAGAGAACTAGAGACATGGGGGAGCTACAAAGGGAACAGGGATGTGTAATGAAAGAATAATGAAGAGAGCAGATTAGGAGAGGAAGAGGAGGAGAGAGCTTTAATTCCAAAGTCAGAGGATGGGTAACACGTAGCCCCAGGGAATAAAAGCACAGAGAAATAAGAAGAGGAAAGATGAAAAGTGAAGGTAGCTGTAATCTCATATTAATTCTCATGTCCCAACGTTGTGGCAAAGAATGATATGCTGAGGCTCCTTCCTTCGTTTCCCCCATGATGCTTTGATCTCACCCTTTGTTTCTCTCCTATGTGTCCCCACTCTCTCTGCCTTTTTGGCAGGGCCACAGACAAAATCATTACAGTTTTCTGGGCACTGATGCACAGTGGGCAGTGAGTCACGTGAAACCTAAGTCATAATGACGGACAATGCACTGTGAAGAATCCATTCCCAGGGAACTCAGCATTACACACGCATTCTTGTTGTGTTACTTGGCTTTCCTGCCAACTGGTGTTGATGATCTGTACAGCCAGCAGTGTTGTCACTGAAATGAACCTAATATGATTAACCACAGCATCGTTTTTTTTAATCTAAAATGCGATGTGGTTTGATGTGAAACGGAAGAAACAACAGCAAGGTTTTAATGACATGAACCGAGCTTCAACACAGTTGTCTTTGTTTCCTGAAAAGTGTCACAATGGACTGTAAGCCTGTCATGATGCCACCCACTCCCAGAGTGGCTTCATGGGTGGATCTGTCACTGAAAGGAATATACAGAATAATATGGGATATCCTGATATTAATACTTCTGTGCCTACAGGTCATGTTTGTGGAAAGTGATTCTCATTCATGAGTACTTTGGAATTTTAAAATATCAACGAATTGATTTATTTCAGCGGTATAATTGAAAAAGTGAAACTCGTTAGTTGCGCAGAGAGGAATGTATTTCAAGCATTTAATTGAGCAATTATTGATGATTATGGCTTACAGCTAATAAAAATACTAATACTCATTTGTTAGAAAATTAGAACATTACATGAGACCAATAAAAAAAAAGGGTGTTAATTCAGAAATGTCAGCCTGCATAGCTGTGAATTGCGTAGTGAATGGATATCAATACTTAAAACCTGCTAAGAGCTCCTTCTGCATGACTTTCTGTATCCAAGCAGTGTGGCATGGAAGCCCATTGTTGCTATCGTGGCCTTCAGCACATCTTTAGTCTTAGTTCTTGGGTCTCATCTTCCTCAAGACAAAACTCCAAAGATTTTCTGCTTAATTTAGGTCAAGCCAGTCAGATGTAGTGATACCATGTTAATGAAACAGATACTGGTACTTTTGGCAGTGTGGGCAGTTACCAAATCCTGCTGGACAGCATCACGAGTTGGAAAGCATGAAGTTCTCAAACATTTCCTGGCAGATGGTACAACAAAAAGCGATTACTTGCCCTAAAATTCAACATTCACTGTGGAAAATTTATGTCGGACATCAAGCAACTTGGATTCCGCATCAGTGTGTGCTGACGAGTAAATCTCTGGTCAAAACAACACAGTCTACACCTTCTGGATCTTCCCTAAACTCAACAGGGCTTTGCATCACAATCTTCTCAAAAATAGGGTTTTGTTTGCTGTATTTATTTCTACTAGAGTTTTTCTTCCACCTAACTTTGCTTCTACCTAACTTTTCTTTAGTATGATTCTGGACACTGAATCATACTAAATTCAGTGTATGATTACTTTTTTCTGCATTATTGGTTATATGCAACACTCTAATATAAACACTCAAAACATCTATGTAATAAATCTATAATGTTCTCTTTTGAATGAAATAGTAAACCTTTGATATTGTAATTTAATGAGATGCATTTCTGCATCCACATTTTCCAATTGAGTCTTACCTAAAACATATTCAAATTGCAATTTGTCTATAAAGAATCTCTCTGCAGAAGGGGACAATCATTATGTGATTTCCAAACCTTATGAACAGAAAGGAAAATACCTTTACAGCACCATTACAAAAAGAAGTCTTGTGATTAAACTGGGATATGGAGAGCGATTTTGATTCACCTCTATGTGGCATTCAAATAAATCTCTCACAAATAGTTTGAACCCCCTGAATAGTTCAGTGTCACAGAGATGTTCCAAAGCCTCATCAAACATAATTTTCATAACATTGCAAGGAATACACTTCAGAACAACATCTATTTTGTTCAACTTTACATGAGTCACTCTCTATAGGGAAAATCTATTTCTATGAATTTCTGTATTGGATCATCTTGTTTTATAACATTCTTTTCTGAGCATTATTGATGCAGTATTAAAACCTTTTTCTCTTTGATCTGAGGAAAAATAATTGTTTTGTGAGTTTGTTTTTTTATGTGAAAAGCAACCATTTGTTTTCTTCCTCATCTATAAAACATTATACAAAAGCTTAGGGAACCTTTTTACATTTTTGCTCATATATTGTCAACAACTAAACTTCGAATCACTACTTGAGATTGAACATGCTCTACATAGAGTTATGGTATAAAATCTAATTTTGCTACCATAAATCCACTTCAATACAAAGTGAACAAAAGTTTTTGTATTATTAAATTAAATGATATCTTCTGTTATGACTGTTTTCCAATACGATGTCTGTTAATTATATATATTTTTGGCTTATTGCATACAAAAAAATGCTTGCATCCTCAATGAAAAGTAAGCTGAAAAAAAAAGAGAAGTGGGAACAGAGAGAAAACAAGAACATATGACTTTTCTATAAACTCCAAATGTAAATTTTAAGCAGCTTTTATTCCCAAAAACTGCAGCTGGCTTCCCTTCAGAAATGTTTTTAGCAAGGGATGTTAATGTCGTTTTCAGAGGAAAATTAATTAGGAATCAGCTCTTTTGCCTTCAAAGTCCCCAGTGCATCCAGCGCTGCACTTTATGTTAAGCATTAACACGCATTCACAATCCGGCACGCCTGCTGGGCTTTGTGGACTTTATCAACCCTACACCAACTCAACGTTTGCGTCGTCCTCATATTCAGACCCTCAGGCTTTGAATGGGGATTCATAAACTATTTTACAGAATATTAATCATCTTTTGCCACTGAATGAATTGCAGGCAAGTGCAATTTGTCTGTGTCCTCCCCAGCGGTTACAGCTGAAATATGAAAGTGTTCCCACCTCTGTCAAACTTAAATGGTGTATTTATGTGCACACATTCTTATTTGCATGTTGAGACCTTCTTTGGGGGCTTGCTGAGATTACACGCAGCATTCTGATTCACTTTTGATGGGTAATATCCCCCAAAAGACACATTAATGGTTGTGTAAACAGTGGAGTGAAAGTTGCTGTAGATGTCAGCTTTTAAAGAGCAACAACTAGGTCAGAAACATGCAGTCTCATCATTTACCTGCTATAAACAGCAGCCAGAGCAACCTTAGTCTTAAAGATGAATGGTCTGTACTTGTAGAGCACCCTAGCTAGTCTGTGGCTTATCTTAGTCATTCACACACTGTTGGTGGTAAGCTATACTGCAGCCACAACTTCTGACAGAAGTGAAACAAGGACACATCGACTGACAGATGAAACAAAGGTTCAAACCAACAACCCACCAGTTATAGAATGACTATACCTCCTAAGTTAGGAGTTTATTATCCTAACTCCCCTCATCTGCAGCAACAGATGAGGGGATAATTCTAGGACAGTCAAGTTAAATCTAGTCAAAGGTGGACCAGTTCAGGTGATTATCTAAAACAATCTCAAACATTCATAAAAGTCTGATTAAATAATATTTTCACTGTTTTTACACCCTAACTTTTGTATGAGATATTAGACCTTTTTTTTTTAACTTAAGTTCCATCTATCTGGGTGTAACTGTAATTTGAAATTCAAGCAAGTGAAGATGCTTTACTGAATAAAGGAACATGTGATGAGAAGCCATTTTCATGAACAGGAATCTGAATAGATGTACTTAATAAAGTGGCCCATGAGTGTGTAATTAGTAAATTACAAAAAAAAAAATATGACAGACGTAGTTTTGCCAACCACCGATAATCAGAATTCAATCAGCAGATCAGGATTTGCTGCCCTTATCAATTAGCTTTTACATGGCAATGTGTGCACATTGTGGTCCAACAAAGGGCCCCATCTGTGTGTGTCCAATGAAGCCTGAACATCTTTATTGATGTGGCCCCCCCACCACAGGGTGCAGAAAAGCGTGCCCCTCTGAAACACGGAGCACACGCACACACCATGTAAGAAAAAAAAAAGAAAGAAAAGACTGGATGATCTCCTGTATATCATGCTGACTGTCAAATATTTCACCCTTTATTTTGCTTTTGTATAATTTCTCCCAGCCATCGCTCTGTTCAATCAACCTGGACTGCCTGATCGATTCTGTCATCTCATTCTGCATTCTGTCACTTTCTCTTTCCAGCTGAAACTAACTCCCTCTCTCCCCATCTTGTCCATAAAGTGGGGGTAATTACCTTATTACAGCCACAACAGGGGTCCGAGAAACTGCAACACTTGATCATACATTAAGGCTGACTGCAGGAGGGCATTAAGGCTGGGTGGAGTCAGAATAGGTTGGGGTAAAATAAGATTTGGTGTGGAGAGTTAATTATTTCAAGTAGAAGGACGAGAAGGACAAAAGCACTATCTTCATGTAATGGGTTATAACTCCTGCGGATGGTATGACAAAAAAAGAATAAACAGAGTACATCTACAGGAAAGGATTGACTGACTGGAAACAGAGAAGCAGACTAATGTGTTTCAGACAGCGCCAAATCAACTTGGGGCAGGAGATAGAGAGAAAGACCGGAAAAGAAGAGAGAACAGAAAGAGGTGGTTTCTGTCAATAAAAGTAAGAGGGAATGTTTGCGAGCCGACGGGCTCCCTGTGGCTGTCTGTGTACTTTGTTTAGCTTGACTTGAAGGGCTGGGCAGAATGTTTGGCATGATGAGATTTAATGCAACTCTGTAGCGAGCTGCCAGTGGGAATGTGACTGGTGGCTGTGCTGTAGATCACGCTGCTTAAACAGCACAAGATGAGACAGCTGCATGAGCAGCTAAAGAAGCAATATTGTGCAGAAAGGGGATTTGTTTTGTAAATTTAACAATATATTTTAAAAGGAATGAAGTCAATATGTACTGGGTGGCTGCTCAAAGGCACTGTTGGCTAAGGTTGTCTGTTTGAATCAATACTTGTTACTGTAATCAATTGGCAGCAGATGGTTACAGCTAGTAAGGAATTCAGCTGAAACATGAGTGGTCAGCTGTATGCCACTTAAGCAGAGTGCATTAGAGGCCCCGGCCCAAAACAAAAACATCAATTAGTGCCCATGTCTGGGGGTGTTTCTGTATCCGCTCACACTCCTGGCAGATCACATGTTCATGAATCCTCTGAGTTCATTCGAGGCAAAACAATACTCCATATCCATTCCATTGTGAGTTAAGCATGACTCATATAAAGAGAAAGAAACTTGTAATGTCTTTATTGTCATGTATCATCATGACCTTGTGGTCATTCGTCATCACTTTCAAAATGTGGGGGAGTGCTGATGCAGCAATGGACAATGGGAAAGCTAACAGTCTCATGTGATCATAGAGCACACTTTGGTGAGTCATTAGGAAGCACAGGGGAGCTGCTGGTGAAACTGATAGAATCTGCATTCTTTTGCTGCCTCTAACTCATTTTCTTCTAGGATTGCCTTGTTTTTAGCACCCACGCATATCACCGGTGTGTTCATTGGGATGTGCAGGGATAGTTTTCTTTCACATATAATGTTTTACATGAAGGTCAAACAGTTCAGTTTTGGTCTCATCTGACCAGAGCTCCTTCTTCGACATGTTTCTGTCCCCTACATGTGTTAGGTCAAACTTCACTTTCAATGGTGTTAAATCAGCAATGGTTTTCTTCTTGTGCCTCTTCTATCACTGCAAGATTTGTGAAGTGTACACTTGTTAGTGTGGCAAATGTGGCAGCTTGGCTGGTACACTTGCGCCGACTTAGTGTCACATACAAAACTGTTCAATGTGAACATTTTGCCCCCTGAGCAGTTTACTACAGAGCCCGTCTGGTGACATGGGTGGCCACATGGTTGGTCACAACTTGCTAAGTTGTGGACACAAGTTTCCCTCCCCCCAATTCCATCAGATGGCCTCAGTAGTTTACTGTGCAACACAAAGTATTAAATTGTAAAAAATTACCTTTGTGCGGATGTGTCCATTGTATGTTCGCTTTGAGTGCATGCGGAAATTTGCATTGTAAAGTACGCCCGAGCATGTGGGGGCATTGGCCCTACCGTTTTCTTTTCTTTTTGCACTAGACTGCATTACTTTATCAAACATCGAGTGATTACATCAAATGGCTAATTTTCCATAAGATGGAGCCATAACCTCAAAATTTAAATGAATACATTACCACATCACAACCTTTATATGAGCATTTCGGCTTTTGAGTGGGAACCTGTAACGCAAAAAACATGTCAGCTTCCTCTCTGCGCTTATGTAAGGTTAAATGGTTGAATTAAATGAATTTCCCATCTGTCAGTAACGTTTCTCTTTTTATCGCAGGATCATTCTTGCGCCTTTGGCACCCCCCTTTCTCCTTTTTATCTTTCCAATCGCATCTCTGAATGTAGAGAAACCCCCTGCTCATCTGCATGCTGAGCATCTTGGTTCCAGCTGCGAATGAAGGATTGAAATGGAAATTGGGAAGGGGAGAAAGCACAGTAATGCTCCTCAAACACATACACAGACTCCCAACTGACAACCAGCCCAGCAGAGAGAGAAAGGCAATAAGTATGGGAGAAATTTTGGAAATGTAAGCACCGAACGGAGAAGATTGAGAGGGAATGCAGACGATCAAGAAAGCATGCCTAAACTACTGAAATAGTAGCTCAAGAGCTTCTCTCACTGTCTGATACAGATACAAAGGTGCTCTTCATGCACACACACACAGTCTAATGGATGAGACAAGATTCATGTGAACAAACTTAGACTGGCCTGAGAGACGGCCAGACCTTGAACCTGGGCAGCTGAAGGAGTAGACATGCAATCTCTGAAAGGGTTGGTTTGTTGTGTGTACGAATGTGTAGGTAACTTTGTGTACTTCCAAACAGAAATGTACATCTCTTGTCTGATAAATGTGCAAAGTTGAGTTGAACGTTATCTGCAAAACAGCAGGACATTTTTAACAATGAGTTGTTGTCAAAGAATGGGAGTGGTTCCTGTCAGCTCAGAAAATATGAATGTTCGTCAGAAAACCCAGCGCTTTATCAGAACTGGCAGCAAAAAAAGACATCCTCTTCAGATTACAATCTGAATATTGAAATGAATCTAAATTCAACACCCACTTTTCAAATGTCAGAGGCCTGCGGGTGAGTTGCATTGCTATTCATGAGATTCCTGCGTCCTGGTGCCACAGCGGAGTGGCGTGTGTTAACCTCAGCTGGAACGGCCAGATGGGGAAAAAGGGAGGGCGATATTGAGCGAGACCGTGAGAGAACTGTATTCGGGAGAAATAATTTAACAGAGAAAACAGAAGCCAGACAGGCGAAACGCTGTATGTGCATTACACGCCACCCACTTTGGTCAGGCCCTAAGGCGAGTGCACAGTGTTAGCTGAATGTTGCATCAAACCCAGCTGGACCTGGCTGCAATATGAAATGCACTCTTAGAAGACTGGTCTCTGCGGTGTGCTTGGATTTCCACAGTGGGAAAAATACAATTTCTACTGTTGTCAGCAATCAAACACAGATCTTATTTTCAGTTGTTCCTGACATGTAAATGTGACCCAATTTAGTCCCAGAAAGAAGCAGAAGCAAAATAATTTAAAAAAACAAAAAAAAAAAACAAGATGGTCACCTATTATTGAAAAATAATCATGTTACAGCATAAATGGCTCAGTTATTTGATGCAAATTGCTTATGTTGTAAATGCAAAACATAGTCAGAAGTTTCTCAAGAGATGGTTGTTGACAATTACACACAGGAAGTTTTGATGGCTAACAAGTGGTTAACAATGTTTCTGTTTCTCAGTTTTCTCACGATTGTTATGCAGGCATAACCATTTGGGTGCCTTACAGAAAAATGTTTTGTGATATTTTAGGTTAACAGAGTAACACTGCTGTTCAAAGTAAGTTATTTTTGGAGCAGGACACTTCATTTCTCATGTCTTGGTTGCTTTTATAGTTACAGATTTTCATGTTTTGCTTTTGTTCAAAGCAACAGTGTTGCGCTTTACTATGGTTTTTCTGACTACAACAGTAAAAAAAATATATATCGTCCTGCTTCTCACCCTCCCAGCCATGACAAAACGGCATGTAAAACTGCTCAGAGCGCTGTTTCTCTAGATGTCTTTTGGGCCGTATTCTAATATAAGATTGACACCCAACAGAATGGCCCACTCAGAAGAGGGTGTGGGCGGGTATTGCTTATATCTATGTTCAAATATATTAACTTGCAATGCCTTATGGCCAGGGGCAGAGCAACAGCACTGTTTGCAAGTACAATCAGACAATGTTTCTGAATGAGCATAACGTAATTGGTTCAGTTATTAGTTGCAAATTGTTTAATGCTGTAACTGCAAAGCAGAGTCAGAAGTTTCTCTAGAGATGGTTGGTGAGAATTAGACACAAAACTTTGATGGCATTTCAGCGGGTAAAAAGCTTTTTCCTTCTCAATTTTCCCATGGTTGTAACATGCAAGCATGTCACACAAAAGCAAGGCTTCTAAATATGTTCACTAATACATATTTACAAAATAGAGCACAGCAGGATAATCCAGGTTCATTTTATGCAGCTACATCTTATTAGACAAAAAAAAAAAAAAGCCATTGAAAAGTCGATTTTACTAAATTGGTTAAAAAATATAATCTCGTGTAGATTCATTGCACGAGTAATATACTTCAAAGACTCATTTCTGTTTATTTTGATGATTTAACTTACAGCTAACAAAAGACCCAAAACATAAATAAGTCTCAGATAAAATTGTAAAAATGAATAACATTTTTAGTTCTGAAATGTTCACCGAGAGATGTATCTGAGCATATTACTACAAAAGGTAAGTGGAAGGAATGATTTGTTCAAACTTGTTCATTACAAGTTGGTGAAGAAAGAGACAAACCAAAGCCATAAAATGCAACCACAACAAAATTTACTGAACGAGACAGGAGAACCAGAAACTCTGCAGAGTGAAAAAGACATGTTATGATTTTAACAACATGACAAAAGCCTGGAAATAGATTCCCAAGGTCTACACACACATGCTCAGGTATGCACATAAACACTGCACACCTGGGCGGAGGTTATAAATTCTTCTCTAGCAAACGTATAGTAAAACCAACCCCATACAACTTGTTGACTACTGAGGGTAGAGGCTATAGATTCTGAAGAGCCATACATTTTTGGGTTCACACTTGGAAAAAGTTGAAATAATCTAAAAATAAATACAGAAACAAGACAAGTTTGTGGTGACCTCACAATTCCTCTTTGTTTAATCTCTTGGGATCATCCACAGTCCTCACTTAAACTCTCTTCTTGTGAGAACTGAAATGGTTTTAGCAGAAAAAGGCAGGTTTGTTTTTGCTGATTCATTTCTTGCTGTTTGGATCATTATTCTGCAAGAACAGGCCATTTACCATTTTCTGCTGTGACCTGTTTATGGCATTTCAGAAAAGGACCCTCACCCTGGACAGGTTGGCAATTTGCACATATTCAAAATATATTCAATATACTTCTAATCCAGAGCCACCTGGATTGTTTGTTGCCTAGACTCATCTAAGAAAAGCAAGCAGTTCCAGTTAAACTCCAGTAGAGTTTAACTAACTTCATATGTTTATGTTTGTAATGGTGGGACTGAAGTGTCTTTTTTTTCCCTGTCTTCTCTTCTAAACATGTTTTTCTGCACATAGATAACGTCTAATGGTTGGTATGGCAACTTGGTGACCCCAGTATGCCACTCTCTTCTGAAGTAAGCTCTAGACATTTTTTTTTTTATCTCCCATAAAATTGTGCTGACTAGTGGCAAGATATGGTTAGTGGCATCACAAATGACTATTTTTACATTCCTAAGAACCATGATAATTTCTTAAAATGTATGAAATAAAATATCCTTCTGAAATATTTAGGTGCCACTTCTGATCTTGCTTTTAAACAGTTATTACCATATCACTTAAGACTTTTTGAAATTTATGCAGCCATCAAGAATGTTAACCTAGCACACAAACCAGTTCTGAATAGCAAATAGGATAAAAATAAACATAAGAGGGGAAATAGGAAAAAAACATACATGTTGTTAGAGATTGGAAGCTTTCTTTGCCCTAAATTTATCTCTGCGAAAAATTTAGGGCAATTTTTGAGCCAAAAGTTTTATGTTCATGCTAAACCCCACACAAAATCAATATCAGTAGGTCTTAAAATGTACTATGAGCCAACAGTTTCATCCCTAAGAGTATCTTTAACATCTTCACATTCACACAATTTTTAAACCATTTTTTTTTTCCCAGTTAAGTGACCTCGATCTGAGATGTGTGGGTTTTTAGGCTGAGCATCCAGGAATCTGGTAGAAGCTGCTCTGTTGGCCGAGTTCTTAAAAGATTTGGACACTTTCTGACACTTACTTGGCATTTCTTTGAAGACATGCCATCTCTCCCACAGACATAGATAGTGGAAGTGGTAGAGAAATGCAAGGCTGGAAAAACACAAAGTTTCTTCCATAACATTCAGCTACAATGTCCAGTATCTCCACAGCCATTCGGTGTCACGCTGTCTCTCTCTGTCGCTCTTTTGTTCTGCACTGAAGCCGTGCACCCAAGGCATCAAAGTACGACTGACTTTTAAGCTTCTGAGCGTGCACACGCTGAAGAAATAATACAGGCCTTCCACATAAACACGTGCACATATTGCACACCGTGCAATTGAGACAGTTCGGCTGGCTGAGCAGACAGCATCTGTTCTGCACCCCGTCATCCTCCCTTTGTACCCCACCCTGTGTGACAGGTGGAGGGGATTCAGACTCAAAAGCTAAGCAGCCACACACTCAAGTCACTGACACACACACACACACGCCAGCGTGCAAACACACCTGCTGGGGGCCGCGCAACAGCGCCGTGTGGTGCCAGGCAGACTGAGCGGCACGTTGCATGTTTACACCACCTGCTCTCAGGCCAAACAGGACGAGGAATTAGAGTTGACAGGACACAGATGAACAGCAACACACATATAGAAGACAGATGTACATAGCACCCTCTGACTGTCAAGTCTTTCTTTCACACACAAAATGAAACACCATCCATCTATCAGCTGCTCTTAAATACAGCAGCAGAGGAGTGTGTGATCCTGACTTCTGTCCAGGCAGGGGTCAGTTACTGATATCAAGGTAAAGATTTTAAAAAGTTGACAGCATGGAGGAGCAAAAGTTTCCTGCTGAACCATTCCTACAATATAATGTTCTTTTCTTACAGTGAAAAAGGTTCAAAATTGTTTCCAGCTGTACATAGCATAGGGTAGCTTCATAGCAGATCAGCTGGATTCTGGTGTTTCTCCACTTTTCCTCTTGACTATAAAACATTGATTTTCCAAATGGAATGCAGAATTTAATTTGGAGATAAAACCATTCTGATGTCTAGCTCAGTCATGACGTAACATACGGAATGCCACAGTTGAAGCAACAGTTGTGTGTTCTGGACTGGCCTGTGTGTCGTGTGATACCTGAAGCACCGCCTCCAGTCACAGTCCAAACCATCCGATTCTCCTCCAAACTCTTATGAGGACTACAGTTTTCTCATTGCTTGTGTATTGTTTGCCACTGTTTTTTCCTTCCTTTTAGCCCTTAAGATTTCCAACTTTGACATGCTTTGCAAACAGCCGCCTTATTTGTTAATCACCTTTTGTAGCTAACCCATCTTGTGGTGTCAGTGAATGTTTGGCGAACAGCTGTCAAGTCAAAAATCTTCGTGAAGGTTAGGTCACAACATTACATGTTTCTTTTAAACATATTTAATTGGTTTAATTTAGTAATCAAATCATCTGATAAAGTGAATGTTGGGTTTTTTGTTAGTTGTGAGCCATAATCATCGAACATGCCTAAAATATATACATTTCTATATAATGGATCTAAATGTTTCAATTTTTGAATTGATTTAACATTTTCAGTGGTATTATGGCTGAGATAAATGTGTATTTCTGCATAAAACTAAAATCAAAATAAACTAACAAACTGGAGTAATTGTAAATAACTTTGGCCACAGTATGAATAATTTCTTAAGTAGACTATTTAGATCATATTACATACTTGATTTTCACTTTCAAATTATGAATATTTTTTTTAATTAAATTTTTAATCTCATACCAACCCATGCCTACTTTTATCACATGGGAAGTTTTCTTAGAAGCTCACCTCTTCAGTGAAACAGCTTTGACCTTTTAGCCCATAATTTCTGCAAACAGTCCAGCAAACAAGGACAAACCCACCGCAAACGGCATGAAACACAACATGCCGATTAGAGATTAGATCACAACCAACGGCTTAAGATTCAATATCAAGCACACAGGGGAGATTTAACTTTCTTCTCAAGTAAGATTTGGTTTTAAAATTGCAAAGTAAAGTGAAACTTGAAATCATTCAATATGAAAACAATGCAGATTATGAGAATACATTGCATTCTCCAAACAGGAAGCATAGTTGTTATCCTTACTGGGCGGGCTGCATCTGCATTCCCCCACTGCTCAGTTGACTCGATGTGACAGGGCTCAGGGAATGCCGGGAAAACTTTCTGGGGAATGTCATGTCTTCAGAGAAAACATGCCACAGGGCATGAAGCTGTGGGCTGACAGTGTGTGTAGGCTGTCCTGATAGCGGTTCTATTTGGAGAGGCCTGAGCCGCAGCGAGGCATTTCTTAGTTATCTACGCCTTCCAGCCCCGAGGAGGTGAGAGGCAGGTCTGCATCCATTCCAGGAGTGATCAGGCTCCCAGCTGCCAGAGACCTGGCTGAGAGAGGGCAAGCGAGAAGGTGCAGCCACCCCCATACCAGCGCAGGGGCCTGACTAACTACTTGAGTGTGCATTTGTTAAATGTGGTAATTGCTCAGCAGCAGTGAAGCCTGCTGATAATGACAAATGGTGCACAAACAAGTAGACTGACTGCAAAGGAAATTGCCTGGAAAGAAGGCATATACTCTCCGTATATATAGATAAAATCTACAGCCACATTCAAGTAACAGTGTGGAGAAAACAGAAATAAGTGTGTCGAGATTCCACACATTTCTATCTTCCACTCAAGGACATGTTGCTTCTTCTCTCCTCTAAATTACAGGGTAGAAGGAAAAAGCACAATCAGAATGGGGGTGGGGATTCAGAACTGGAGGAGGGGGGATGGACAAGGCAGGAAGCAATGATGGGTTCAGGTGTTTAGAAACAGCTGTTCTCCAAATAAAAACAGCAGGCAGTGGGTGGACGGAGGGCCGAAAGAAGGGAAGATTGAAGGATGAGGGAGCTAGGATAGCAGCATGAAAAGACTACAACGTATTCTCAGAGAGAAGTGCAGAATAATTGGAGACTGTTATGACTGATATAGAAAAAAATAAATAACAAAAGACAGCTGTACACTCAGTCCGGCGGGACAGCACACAAATTCACTGTGTACTGTACACACATTGATAGAGAAGTTGACAGACTGGGAAACACAGCGAGGCTTACTGTCAACAAATAAAATATCTTCCAAACACAGGAGTCAGAAAATACTCGCTTTGCAGACAGGGTGAGCAGAGAGCTGAGCTTCACAGTGCAGATCCTCCAAAATTCACTCAAATTAACTAAATAAGCCTGTTGTACCATCATTATATCCACATATACATGCAAACTAGTGCTTTACAACTCCATCTTCAAGTCCAGATGAGGAAGATTAGCGATAATAAATGCCAAATGCTAACTTAACAACCTTCGCCCTGGTTATTCTAATTAAATTCAAACATTGAAATGGGTTTTCAAGGATTTGCTTTCATTACCAAGTGATGCATTTCAGCTGTTTATTTTTAAAGCTCACTGCTTAAAAAAATGTTGAAGCTTTATCCAACAATATTAGCTAAAAATTGAGTGGAAGGAAAATGCTTTGTAGAAAACATGCGCATGATACAAGGATAACTGTAGCTTTGACACACAGCCAGTCGGTGCAAACGTGAATCTAGGGCTGCTGTCCTGCAACTTTTCTAGGCAACCCTGGTTCAACACACCTGAATGAAGTGGGTAAATTACCTCCTTAGTATACAAGTTCTCTGGAATTCAATTAATAACCTAATATTTTATTTCAGGTGTAAAGTAAAGACCTCTAAGTGTTGTACACCCTCATCTAGGGTAATTGTTCCAACTCTCAAATCAAATCCCTGTTTATCCAAATATAAACTGGGGCCACTAAAATAACCCCCCCCCCCCCAGTTTACTGAAGGACTACTTCAGAATCAAAGTCCAAAATCCATGTTAGTTAAGGAAGTTAGAATGTCTTGGTTTGTATCATTTGGAAAGTCAGTTCATCTGGTGATGTTTGCCCATTTTTCCCTCTACTTTATGGATTTCATTTACCAGCAGCAACTGCCCACACTGCCAAAAGTACCAATATCTGGCCTAATGGCTATGTTATCTCCAAGCTTGATGGACCAGCAAACTGCCACACCTGAAGCCCATAGAGAATCAATGGAGTATTGTGAAGGAGACCCCAGTCACAGAACAATGCAATGAACTAAAAGCCGCTTTATGCCTCTTCGCATTAATGTAATTCATAAAAAAAAAAAAATTATTACAGAAATATTCAGTTGGCTAAATTTTCAGCATTAAAATTTTTATCCTATTCAAATTTTAGTCGACTTTAAAATAGCTGCAAGTCACAAACAGAAACTAAATAGATCAAGAGTAATTCATTTTCTGTAAGAGTTTAATTTCCAAACCAACCTTTTTGCTGACATTCATCTGTACTTTGTGCTGCTGCAGTTTATTTCCATTATATTCAGCCAATCTTGACAGCTTTTATACTTTTAATCCAATTTTGGTTTCCATTTTTAAAAAGCCTTCTAAATTACCACTGCATAAAAAAGTGGTTCAAAGTAACAGCTTTTATATTTAAAAAGAAAATGGAGGCATCTCTGTCCAAGATGACTCATATTCTGCAGGCTTTGGCACCCTCTACAGGATTGCAGACACTCAGCTAAATTAAGCGTCTCGTGCCCGTCTATATAAGCTTTAATAAGCAGTGCAGACAGCCTCTTAAGCAAACCCAGACAGCCAAATCAAAACAAAAAGGAAACAATACAATGATAAAAAACAACAACTTTGTACTGCTAAAATAATCATGTCAGTTTTATGAATAAATGGACTTAAAATAAGGGTTTGCTATTAGAAAAAAAAAAAAAGGTTTTTAACATTTGAAATGAAATTAGATTTAAGTCCAACATAGCAAATAGATTATTTCTTTTGTTAAAATGAAGTCTAATTTTAACCTCCAGGTGGCACTGTGGTCCCCTGTATATTTTACTTGCAGATAAACTGTGCCGTTATTGAAAATCTAATCATCTGCTATTACTGTTCTTAAAACATTTGCTCATCATGGGATGACAACCAAATCTCTACAAGCTGAAAAAAGGCAACACGTGAACACAGTGGTAACAATAGAGCTCTGATGTGACAGAAAGAGACGGCGCTTTAACAATCATGTCTGGCCATTTTCTGGAGCCTGCAATGGCTCAGTGAAGCCTTCATGTCTTAAATATTTAATGAATACAGCACCCACAATTAGTCTTTTGAGTGAAGGTTCATATTTGATCACGGAAATGACATGCCGTGCATTTAGCTTACTGCCTAAAAAAAAAAAAGAAGCTTTATGCTGAACATGATTTAAAATGTTCATTTTTTCCTCAAATAATACACACACCAATTTTGACTTTGTCCAGAAAAAAAGGTTTATTGAACAGACTTCTTGTTTGCAGCTGCAACCTGTGGAGAAGAAAACAATATGTTGTTATATTTTTAAATTCAGCTCTCTGCTGCTACAAATTTGTGAGTTTGGGGAAGTGGGGCATATGGTTGGTACAAATGGCTAACCATTTAATCTCCTTCAACTCCAATCTAATCAAACTTCCCATCTGCTTAATCTCCCATTTGTTCATCTTTTACTTCTAATTTTCACCCATTTCAGTTTCTGCAATAGTGTTTCAAACAGTGCCTGCAACACATGGGAGCGACTTACCATCAATTCACCAGGATTTAAGAGGAACAGATCTTGGAAACCAAATAGTTCCATCACAGTTGTGGGTAATATCAACATTAATACTATAATACAGAGCAGAAGAGCCGTGATGAAGCCATTAGAAGCTACATAACGAGAGTTAAGTTGAGCCGCGCCAACATCTTGCCAAGTTTAGTGCAGCAGGCAAGAAGGCGGGGCCGGCTCAGGTCTGCTCATCTGCATACTGCTCATTAGTATGGGTAAACAAGGAGAAAACTGGTGCCATACGGCAAACTCGCCAAGCATGAAATTCCCTCCTCATGTTTACCCCTTTTTACCCTTGGCTTGTCAAGACGTTGCTGCTTCTCTTGATTTTTGACAAGGCCCAACTGTGAGGTTTTGTTTTTAAACGAAGGGCAACGATTCTAATAAAGTGCTTCAGAAGAAAATCTGCCCCAGGACAAGCGCCTCCAGAAAAGCTTTGCATGTCAAAGTGACACAGGGGGCTGGCGTCTTCCTGCCGTTGACACGACGCAGCATCAAAGCCACAACAGCAACCTTGTGATGATTTCAAAAGCTTAATGCTTCACTCCGTTTGTCACTAAATTGAGCTACTGAAAAAAACTGAGGATGGAATAACATTAAAATGCTTAGAAGTACAAGATTGAATCTTTTTATTTCAGCAATGAGTCTGACTTACAAACCCAATAACGCACATTGTTCTCTCATAAGCTAGGTCACATCTGGAGAAATCATAACCAAATCAAATTTTAAGCAAATGAGAATTCCTACTGGATCCATCTTCCTATGTTAAACATCTATAGCAGGTTTTATAACATATTTGGCATTAGAGTGTAAAAGATTGCTGAGCTTTATAATCTGCATGTCACACAAAAGATAAAACCACACAACCGTGAAGTTGGCCTCGGGTCATGCAGTATGATAACGGGCTTTTCACTGCTTGGTTGGCATCTGGACCAACTAACATCAATCCTTTTAAAGTTCTCAACTCTTGTTCAATCTAGATCAGATTATCCTATACTAGAAACAGATTCTTTAAAGCACAGTTAAAATCAGAGACCTTTTATTTGTTGCAGAGTGAGCAAAATAAGTTTTGAAATCTAAATTTGGCCCAATTTAAATACCAAAGCACCTGTTTTAAAACCTGATCTAAAAATGGAAATTCTTTTAATCATACTTAACCAGACAGAAAAAAAGCAAATTCAATATGTTCCAGATTTAAAAAACTCCAGAAAGTGTGATGCAAAACAGGAAGTTGTTTGGACAACAAGGTTTCAACCACTGGCACAACTGCAATGAATAAGCATCTAAACAACTAAAACAGCAGTAGAACTGATTGGTGTAAATTTACACCAATAGGGTCTCTCTATTGGCGGATGTGCTGAAGAACGTCAAAACAAAAATGAGCTAATTCAAGAAAAAGGATCTCTGGGTATCTGGTGGCCTAATTTTAATTTATATGGTAATGCTGAAGCACCAGGGTGATGTATCCTCCATGATACAGGCATAAGGAGGTCCAGTTAAACAAGGACTGGTGCTGACACATTTCTCACCTACAGACAGCTGAGCTTGATTAAAATTACTGTTGACTAATTGAAGAAATTTTTTTGAAAGATTTGTCAACATCATTATCTGGAGCCCTAGTGTGAAGGTCATCATTTTATAGAAATTATTACAGAAAACATTTCCTGCTCTGATTTTGATTTAAATGTATTTTTCTCCCAAAATCTGTAGTCAGTAAAATGCATTAGAGAAAAAACTCAAACATTCATTTTACTGTTATAAAAAAGAAAAATTAGAGATCCAATCACTATAGTTTTAGTATAAAACAAGAACCAAATTATGGTCTTGGATTTTTTTATGAGTTTGGTTAATTGTGGGACAATTAATGCAGAAAACTGTTTCTCACCTGGCCAGCAATTCTGTCCAGGTCTCTTGTTCCCTGGGAGGTCAGCCTTCGGCCACTAAATAGGAAGAAAAACAGATCAATCTCTGAATATATTTATACCACATAGACCAAGTGACAAGAGTAAACTGCTGATCAATTCTCCAATAGGAGATGCAAAACTACGGAGGGAACAAAAAAAATTCAAAAGGCTAATTTACAATTATGCTTCAGGTGCACTTTAAAACAAACGACAATCAATTGTTTTGTTTTGTAATTACATCTCAATTGCTGGGTTGCAGTTCAAAAAACCCAGCAGTTTATAATCACCATTTTGAAAGTAAACGTTTCAAAGAAAAAAGATGAGAATTGGTGTCTGCTAACAGGCAGTTAGCTGGCCGTTTATGTCAAAGAATAGCAACAGTGCTTCCAGAGGGCAGCAATAGCTTCAATAAAGGCACAACGGAAAGGAGAAACAGTTGTTAGGACAGAAATGTTTGAAGACACATTCTGGGTTTTCCCCAAGACGTCCAATCTAGATTTTGTTTTCACTTGCCTCCAGAGTCATTAATAAAATGTTGGTTTTTACCGTCTCGTTTCAAGCCGTTTTGCTTTCATTAAAAAACATCAAGAGCCAGACAGTCATTAACCAAAGGCTGTTTTGTTAACAAGCTGTGTTTTGCTCATATGTAATCTGTGTTCCCATTTGCTGCTCTAAAATGCAACTCTGTTCCAAGCTGAAGCATTCTTTCAGAATATAGCAAAAGTCAGAAATGGAAAATAAAAAAAGCATTTCCTTTGAATACACAGAAAAAACAACATATTCTCAGAGCTGTAAAAGCTGACAGAATGTTTAGTTATTAAGCAGCACAACGGAAAAAAACCCAAGTGCTTCTTTATAAGGAGTTTTGAAGATACAAACTAGGGCTGGGCGAAAAACATATCAAAATGTAAGCATTTCATGTCAGTTGATATCAGGCTTAGTCTTTTGCTTTAAATATCCAAAATACTGTCAAACTGGGTGTATTTTATCCACAATTTCATCTAAAGCTGTTGTACTCATTTTCCCCTTTTATTTTACTCTGTCTTTTTATTTTTCAGCAGTTATGGAGCGCTGTGACAAAACATGACCCGGCTCCCACATACTGAGGCAGAGTGAATGAAAATCATCAGGAGCTCATTCACAGGAACCAAGAGGCCGACACCAGCTACTGAAAACAACCCTGGTAAGATCATTTCCTCGCCACCAAACTTCACACATCCGAGACTGACAATAATACAACTGTTGGAAAATTTTGGCTTTTGTTATAGTTTGAAATGCCAACAGTTTTAATCATGGGCTTAGTATGTTTTATTTAATCAAAACCTACATTTGCAATAAACAAATATTTATTCAAATAAGTATATGCAAGCTCAAAGCCAAATAAACCTTTATCAATAATTTATTCCCCTTATTGTGGAACCTAGTTTTACAACTATCTGGCTAATAAAAGTACTGAGGTTTTCAATTCAATTTCATATAGTGCAAAAGCATCTTCAACAGTCAACATAATCATAATCAGGACTGGTTTAGTTGCCAGAATAAATACTTTTGAAAGTTTACTCAATGTTAAAAATACAAGTTGACAAAATGAGACCAAGTCTCACCTCAGCAAATGGAGAATCCACTGAACTATCTCCAGAGGAAAATGAATCAGTATTTGGTGCGATCTTTATGAGTTATATTTAAAAAAATGCTGAACTACCAAACATTTAATTCAACAAGCCAGAAATTTGCGAAACATTTCTAATGTAAAGCGATACAGAGCATTTCTACATTAACGAGCAACATGTTTAAAAACAGTCATTTTAATTCAGCTCAATAAAATGTAAAACTATTTACTCTGGAGTTCTAGTGCTTCACTAACACTGATGTAATGCAGGTATACTAGTAAATCTAATCAGTTTCACATCCCAACTGCAGAAAAATGACATGGACTTTGTTATAACTTCTGTTGAAGTAAGACATTTCTGTGAAGCTCTCTGACATTTAGACACCAGCTCAAGTTTTAAACCAGACTAATGTCCTTTAATTATAGAAAAACTAAATCAACAACCCAGAGCAAGCAAAATATGTTGTAAAATAAAAACATTTGGAGGTTGTGTCTCATCACCATAATGTGACCAAGCTGCAATAAGAAATTGCTGAAAATGTCACTGCAAAAAATAAAAAGAAAATGAATCCATCCTGCATAGAATTGTACAACATGTGGAATCAAAACTTTAAGGCAACCTAGAACAGGTTTAGGATTTATAATCTACGCTTTCATCTCTTTGAACTGAAATATTGTCTAAAGCAAAAATAAATACTCCATACTGAAAGTGATCAGAAGAACCCGTCATAAAACATTTATCCTTTTGATAAACTCTTTAAAACATTAAATACAGACATATGTACCCAAGTCAAAATAGAACTCCCTGTTCGCAGATTTTTGTAAGAGAAGCTGGCGCATAACATCACTTACCCATTGGGATCCTTCTCAATCATCTTGAGGAGCTCAAGAGCCTGCAGCACCTTGCGAGCCACATTTTTTGATCCAACGCTGTAGTGGGCAGGGCACACACCGTTCCTCTTGCGACCACCATAGATCTTGGTCATGGAGCCAACACCAGCACCCCCTCTGAGATACAGGTGGCGAACTGTAGATGCTGCAGAGAAAGATTAAGAATAATAAATCGGGTATGCAGTGGCAAATTAAAACAAAAGTCAAGTTGTTCCACATAAAAAGCATTCATGCAAATTACTGCTCTCCTACAGTACAGAAAATAATTTCAATCACAAAAGATATTCAGACTTACCAGCTCTGATGTAGAACCAGTTCTCATCACTGGGAGAAAGCTCTTTGTGCTTACCCAGCTTGACAAGGTCCACCCAGTCAGGCACCTTCAGCTTTCCTGACCTGGACGGGAGAAAAACATCTGTATCAAATCTTTTTAAATGGAGCCAAAATACACAAAATTAACATCAGCAGTTTCCAACAACCCAAGTAATTCAAACATACAAAGAAATCACAGAAAGTTAATCCACAAATGACAGTATGGAAGAGAGACAAGAACAAAGACTCTGTTCTAAAAAACAGATGCAAAATACAATTTAGTAACAATCTATAAAAATATCAAATTAACAGGTAAATAATACTGACTTCTTCAGGAAAGCCGCAAGGGCACGGACAAACTCCTGCTGGTTGACGTCTTTCACTGTAACACCAGGCATCTGCAAGAGATTAAACATCACAGCATTATACATGACGGTACAATGTTGGATCAGAGTCTGGATAAGATATGCATTTCTTTAATCCCAGAATTAGGAAATCAGATAGCAGTACCATAAAATAAAGGAAACAGACAGAATATTCCAACACTAATAAAAAACAGCATACAAAATAAAAATCAACATTTCTATACAATAAAATGCTATTTATAGGGATTAGGACTATTATTAAATGGAAAAGCAATTTGAGAGAACATATATGGTTTGAAAATATCACAAATTACAGAAGAAAATAGTAAGTAGTCATAAGTACATTAGTGATCACATTTGAAATAATGCTATGAACAAAAAAGGTCAGCCCACATGTAACATTAGACTGCACACAGCATATGCATTAGCAATGTTCTTCAGGGTGTAAATTAAACATGGAGCTGTAAGGTAATGGCTGTATGATATAAAATCTATTATATCCAACAATATGCATAAACACTTTGCCTCCACTGCTCTTACTGAATTTCAGCATTTTGTTCAACTGAATTGTGCATATTTGTCAAGCAATGGGATTACAATACAGTAAGTGATTTCAAGTAGGTTATGGGTAACTGACTTAAGGATGATATTTTTAAAATGACAGAAAAAACATAGGCTTTATAAGTTAAAGGTGGCTCAATAAGTTATTTCTTTACTTTTAGTTCTAATTTATCATTAAATGATGTTCAAACTTCTGAAGCCATTAAGGTTTAACAGAGTACACAGCAAGCCTTCTGTTCAAGAAGCTCCATGTGCTGGCATCAACTGCAGTGAACTGAATTTTTATCATCTTCACCTGACTGCTGAGAAACAGTAATGGGGTGATTTTAATTTTAATACTTAATTCAATTTTATTTAACTAAGGACAAAAAACACACATTACGAGTATCTGTGCATTAGCTTCCTAGCTACCGGCTAATTTGCTGACCATGTCCCTTGTTGTGCTTATCCAGTATTAAACACAAGTGTGGAAAATATATTTACGAGTTTAATTAAAAAGCAAACTTAAAACAAAGTTGCACTATTGCCTATACACAAAGTCAGATCTAGTACACTTACAGAGCTAACAGATGTAGCCGGCATGTTAGCTTCATAGTCGCATGTTAGCTTACTACCACAATTGGCGTAAAACACCATTCAGTAAAGCTTATAAACCAATATACTTCACCAAATAAACTATGATAACCATATGGTGTAACCACGTAACATATTAAGAGTAAAAGACAGTCAAGTGCGGTAGCAGGCCAAATGAGGCAGCATGGGGGCAGCCATTATTACCAGCACACTGAAAATCAGCACTCTTAAAATACTTAAAAACTATGAATAATATTCAACTATTTACGACAACGACCAAACACTTCAATTAAATAGGCATTATACCTCAGCAGGGTGCATCTGAAAAGCAAACTTATAAGTTCTGAAGATATTTATGAACATAAATGTGATAAGAGAAAAACAGCGCTTTACCTCGCTTGTGGACAGCGGAGGGAAGAGGGAGGAACGGGGTTTCCCACCCGTGTTGAAACGGGCAGATCTTGTTTTTTCTCGCGAGACATAAGTGCTTCCTGCTGCAATTGTTGCAACTGTTTACAGAAAATAAAATAAACAATTGAAATATAATTGATAAAATAAAAAGCAAAAAACAGAAAGTGAAATAGGCACATAAAGACACATGGAGAGTTGACAGTTATTCTTCTTTTTTTTTACCATGCCTATTGTGTTCAATCCCGTTTAATTCAATACAGTGGAATTGTGGTTTTTAATTCAAAGTATACTGATGTGGTACAATGCACCAAAGTCCAGACTGAAATTAAAATGAGAATATGCTGCAACACTTGAAAGTAACTTTTATCCATCTAATCACAGTTTGAGCTAAGAAAAATAGGCAAAATCAAAGATTTGCAGATGTAAATATAGAATATCAGTATTAACTCATGCATTGTTATGCAAATGTGGCACTGTACATATTGACATTATGATTCGTTATACTGTGCACCTCTATTTGTTGCACACTAATTTTTCCATCTTGCAAGCATTTAGTTTGTAATATAATAATATCCAGGTGGTTTATATTAAATATTTTACTTTGCTTTTCATTTTCTGTTTATTTGCAAAGTTGTTTATTGTATTGTATTTTTACAAAATAAACTAAGGTATGCAAAAAAAATTATGTTTAGAAGGTTGTACGTTTACAAGTACGATTAAACTTCAAATAATATTTTTATCCAATTAAATATAGATGAAGACAAATTGTAAAATATGTGTCATGAGTTTTTTTGTTTCTGCATATTGTTACATTGAACTATAAAAAACATTGCTTAATGTCTTCAATGTTTAATATAAATAATATCACATTTTAAAATGCAATGTTAATTAGTTCGAACATATGAAATTAAGTATTTTCCCATACAATTTACATGAACCTCATCATTTTTAGTTCAACATTGTTATTGCATTAATAGATGTCATCAAAATGTAATTAATTTTCCTGTAATCTCTGATTTCAAAAACCAATTGCATATAATCTGTCACCAACCACTGTTATAAGCATAAACAAATGAAAAACAAAAGGGGATTATTTATTTGGTTGCTCCATTGCTATATATCTTGTTGTTACAGGGTTTTAAAGTGAAAGTCTATAAACACAAGTCATTGTTTTATTTTATTGCTCATTAAATTTAATTAATTTTTTTTCAACAAGGCTCCTTTTAGGACCTAATTCCAAGATAAACAGTGCTTACATTTAAGACTCCATCAGCATTTCAGTTACTGTTCTGATTTCTGTACCTCATTTCCACGATGGATATGTGTTTTTGTGAAAGGCAGTTTGTTGATTCAGGTCAGTGTGCCCCTGCCTGGAGCATGGCGTTGTTGGTAGAATAATTTGTGCACGGACTTGGGCTTTGAGCATTAAAGGCTTCACTCTGCAGTTCAAGGAAAATCATTTGCATTACATTAAAATGAAAGATGAACATTCCTAAAGTATAAATAAAGAATTGCAGTAGCTTCGAGCATGTTTTCCTTAGTTGTTGTTAAAGTTGTTAAAAATCTGCTTTTTTAAAATTATTTGTCTGAATATTTCAAAATCAGTGGATTAATTTGCCATGATGCTTATATAAAGTTATAGTGCATGTGAACATTTTCGACTTATCCTTTCAACCTACAAGAAATGCTTTTTTCCAATCCTTTCAAAATGTCCTTCATTTAGATATAAACAAATTAACCTTGTTTTAAATTAGTGGACACCTGAGATCTCAAAATTTCAGAAGCAGATAGCCTTGCTAAATGTTTATTTTCAAAAGAGCTTTGTCAGAATGTCTGTTAATATTAGTCAAATATGTATAGCGTATTTTGCTAATTTAGACATTTTAACATTTAAAATAATTGATCGTTATTGTACTAACTGGTTTATTGTACTATAACTAAAGAGCTAGTTTGTTAGTCTAAACAAGCTATATAAAATTTGGCTGTCTCATGTGATAGTTCTTAAATTACCCCAAATCCACTTCTGATTGGTTGACCGGTCCCGTGAGATGTCTCCTACCCATGCAGTGCATGCTGCTTTCAGCAGCTCTGCAGAGTCTGGAGATGAGAAATGAACCTTAGAATCCACCAATAAGATTTTGCATGAAAAGTATGTGAAAGAGGATTGCTTACCTTTTTGAGATTTGATTGTGACAAATGTTTGTTTATATTGTGCTGGGCATTACTTAGGTACTTAGTTTTAGAATAGAATTAGTTGTTTTTTTTGTTTTTTTTTGCACAATTGTGTTTCTTTTACTTAGTTATTACAAAATGCATATTACTGTGATTTATAATAAATTTACCTCTTGTTTAGGTTGATTGCTGCAAGTGAAGTGTGGATTAATTTTAGTGTTGATTCCATTTAATCATCTTCCTGAAACACACTACTGAAAATCTTGAGACTGGGAAATTAGAAATTTACGATGTTTTGAATTTTGTTTGTAGTTTTATAATGCAAAAAGAGAACAAATATGCAAGTTGTCAAATGATGGAAAACACAATTTAAATTCAAACAGGCTGTACAGCCAATTAAAAACGTAGGACCACTAACCTCAAAAGTGCTGAATTTGGACGATTCTGTCATGTTGGGTTCCAGTTTCTTTACCCATATACAGAACACCACCAGGAGAACAGATAATCAGATAAATATTTGTTATCAGTATTTTAACAATACTGAAAAGTGAGGTTGTGTGAGTCTGGTCCTTGGGGTTGGCAACCGGAGTCGTCTGTATACTGAAGAGCAGTGAAAAAGAGATGGTGAGTTTGAGGTCATTGGAAAACTGAACTTCGAGAAGAATTAGACTGATCTTACTTGATTTGAAGATTGACTTCCGTCAAGGGGGGTAGACAGTGATTTCCAGGCTATTGTCCATTTGTGGGTCTCCTTGAAGTGGTCCAGGTTCCAGTGAGAGGTCTAGATAGAGTGAGTTCTTGGTTGACGATGAGGAGGCTGCGGTGGAGGGCGGACAGGTAAGTTCAGGCGTGGAGGAACAAAGGAGCGAACAGACTGCCAGCTGGGAATCCGGGAATGTTTTATTGGAGATCAGCAGGGGCGAAGACGGAACTCGGGCAACCAGTGGGTAACAATTCACGGCGTCAAGAGGGGAGAAATCCAGAAGGCCAGGAACTCAGGCTTCACAGGGGAATTTCCAAGGCGTCACAACAAAATACCTGAGAGAGAGAGACGACACAGGAAAATTACTAGAAGTAATTTCAGTGATAACACAAAGAGCTAGCTCGGAGGGGCGCAGAGTACCATAACTGGCAAACACTGAGGCGTTGAAGTGCTGGTCGTCTGCCTCATATACTCCAGGGTGATTGAGTGATGAATCACAGGTGTGCCGACAGAGTCAGCGGGCGCAGCTTTCAGTCACTATCCAGTGGATGAATGGGGAAGCAGCAGGCAAACAGAGAAATCCCACAAAGAAACCAAAACCCCAGTACCCAACAGATGCATGACAGCTACAAAAGATCCTAAAATCAGTTTTACAAATATCAAGTCATAGCTCAAATTCAGACTCTTAGATCACTAACCCAATTATTGCCCAATAACAATGGGGCCGTATTTGTCAAAGAGGTGCTTAAAGAACAAAGGCCTCCCTCNATAAACCTGCCAGTTTGGACTTCGCAAGGAAATGTTTTCTACCTGGCACAGTGGACAAGAATTCATTATGATTTGGAAGCTCTTTCTTTTCACTCCCTGCAGTGGCACCAGGGGCGTCAAACTGCGACTGGCAATATGAAGATGTTAGAGATGGCAACTATGGTTTGTCTGGCAATCACTGGGTTCTTCAAGGAGAAGAATGTTTTTCTTCTGCAAGTTACCTTGATCAAAAACTCATAGAAGTTTTTTGGGGATGGATGAAAGGGAAGATTTCCATTAACAGATTTAACCTAGTGATGCTGTTCTTGAAGCCATCCTCACATGGAGCAATGTTCCCACCAGTGGAAACACTCAATTCAAACAAACCTCAGTCCTACTCACAACTGAGTCTCTTTTAACATAATGAGTTCTATTTTTGTTGTTGTTGCAAAACCTCCAGTTATCTGATAAACAGCCTGTTTGGAGTTTTACGGTCACTTTCAATAAATTTCTTACTGTATTTGTTCTGTCTTTTTTTTTTTTTTCAATTCAGCAAATTGAAATAGGAGTTTCAAAAGTTTGATCAGGATTATACACAAAAATATTTTCTAGCTTCTTCAATGTGACATATTTTGGTGAATACATCATAGGTATTCTTAAATTCATTCTTCATTCATTCCACCTACAAAAAAGCATACTGATTAAGAGCTCTTATCTCCACCATTCCACACAAACTGAACCAAGAAAGAAAAAAAAAAAAGAGTACAAATTGAGTGATTATGGCTTCTCTTTGCTTCACCTTATTTTAGTGTGTGCCTGTGCTTCTTTATTTGCATAGTTGTCTGGATGGCAGAGGTGCTGTTGCCCTTTGCACATCTTAGATGGAAAGGGCAGCTGTGCTCCAACATTGACACAATTGATATGTTTGCAGAGACAGGAGAGAGATAGAAGGCGGGTTGATAAGCAGGAGGTTTATAAATCAGGTTCATTGTGTCAGTGAGGGTGTAGGCAGCGTGAGGAAGGGACAGAGATCCTGAAGGGAAATAAAAAAAGACAGCTTAGACTTAAAGAAGACAGATAAGAGCCTTGTATATTGTATCAGCCTCATCACAGGGCCTTAAACAGGTAATAGTCCTTTTCTTTTTCTTCTGATTGCCTTCCTGAAATCACACAAACATCTGGGTAACTATAACTTTTTCATATCTTTTTAACCAGTTGCTGAAAAGTTTGACACCATTAATTGTAAGAGATCGATTGATGAATGAAGACAATTAATTACACTCCAAGACTCCAACTAACAATTTGAATTGAAAATTCACACAGAGGATTAAAGCTTAATAATTAGATCAGTAAATCAATTCTGCCCAAGCACTTCAAATGGCGAGACAGGAGACGACTGTATAAAGTGATTATGAAGTGGAATATAGGAGTTATTCGAACCATGACTGCTATTGAAGTGACGTCTAACTGCAAATGTTTCGAAAAGGTCAAACTAATTACACTGAACAGACAGGTCACATAACGAAGCAGCAAATCTGCTGTTTGAATTTTCCTCCACTTTGCTTTTTTTTTAACATTTGTTTGGAAATTGTACTAAAACTTGCTGCCAATCATTGCGAATGTTGAAAATTACTTATCAAGGTGGAGAAGTGAACTGGTGTAATTGACTGTTGTGCAAGCAGCGTCCTAAAAAGTACTCACACCTCTTGACGTTTTCACATTTTGTTCTGTAATAGCCATAAATGTTAATGTATGTTTGAGGGATTCTGCTGTATTTGATATTTGTACATAATTGTAAAGTAGAAGGAAAATTATACATGGCAAAAGGGTGATGTGCTATTGTAGCCCCATGTATGATATTTTACTAATTTACCTTTTGCTCCTTCTAAAGCTACAAGTATCATCAAGCTTTACATGTCAAAAGTCTGAAATTTTTTCCCACGATTATTTGCAAAAGAGCTTAAACACAGTCAGACTGCAATGGAGAGCTTCTCTGAACAGCAGTTTTCAAGTCTTGCCACATATTATGAAGTTAGTTTAGGTCTGGACTTTGACTTGTCCAAATCTAACACCTGAAAATACTTTTATATTCCATTCCATTCTGGCTGCTTGTTAGCTTAGAAATATCCAACTGACATGTTAACTGTGTCTCTTGGAATTCATGAGGTTGCTAGCTCACTAAACTTCTGAAGGCAAATTGACTTACTTCTATTTAGGGGTGTCAGAGTAAAAGGAGTTAATTACACTTTGATTTGTCAAACATTTTGAAAACCTTGTGTCCTTTTCCTTCAAATTATCAACTATGCACTACTTTGTGTAGATCTACCACATGAAATCTCAGTGGAATACATTGAAGATTTTGTGAAGATAGCTCGATAAAATGTGAGATGAATTGTGTAGAACTTTGTATTATATGAATACTTTTGCAAGGCACTTTAAATGTTTGGGCCTATTTGTGTCTGAGAGATAGTAAGTGAAAGAATGGCTGCACTGCACAAGAGAAGTGAAACAAGGTCAACACTATGAAAGAAAGGAAAATGGATAAGGCAGTGTTAACATTGTGTTGCCACCCAGCTTGGTGCTTGTTGTTGTGTGTTTGCATGGAGCTCACATCCTCAGAGGAGAAGTTCTGTCAAGTGTGGTCCAGCCTGACCTTTTCACTCCCCGGGCACGTTTCCAGTTCGCCAATACCCATCAAAAAATCTACTCTCTTTACGTTGGGAGCACAAACTCGCATCTTTCAATACTTTCTCCTGCACTCTTGCCAGATGTTTTAAGTATTCTGCACATGAACCCAGTGTGCTTAACCTCGATATTTTCTCAACTCTTTGTCACTCTTTTCTCATTTATATTCCCTCTCTCCTTTGGCTTTCTATTTGTGTTTGACCATTCTTTTAACAATCTATGCTGCTTGAGCAATTCTTGTGGAAGACCTCTGTGGGAACTCAGGGCGCTGCCAGCAGCTACTGTAGGAGTAAACAAAGCTGCATTTGCATAAGCACTGATATAAACACATTTCTTTAACTTTTTCTTAAAGTTTTCCTAATCTATTTTTCGACTTTTAAATAACTTTTTTCTTTTGTTTATTTTCTTTCAGAAATGGAGTTCATTTGGCTCTACTCCCTTTGCCAGTGCACTCTTTCTTTATTTTTGATTGTGGTCAGTGTGAGATTGTGCATGGCGGTCAGCAGCAGCAGAGCTGTGGCTGATGTCCAGCAGGAAGCACTGGGTGGTGGGGTACAACCTGGAAGTGTTTCATCCTGTCTCCGGCTGTGCCTGGGCTGTGTTGGGGCCGTGGGTGGGGCAGTGGGGGTTCCTGTAACTCTGCTGCTCAACCTGCGAACACCCCACTGTCTCTACACATGCATGACACTTGTGTGTTGCCCTTTGCTGATCCGACAGTTTACCATGTTCCTGTTAATGCTACTCACACTGGACACCCACCTGCAGCATCATTTGGCAGACAGGTGAGTCTGACAAATGGAAGAATCAACATCCAAATTGAGCATAAAAAGTTTCCAAATTGAAAAATGTATAAGTCAGATGTTATACATGAAATATTCTCAATAAAGTAGCAAACAAGGGAGTCGTGGTGGTTCTCCTTAGTGTGAAAAAGCTCAAAATCTAGGTACCAATACCAACAACTCTGTTCAAAATAAATCAACGCAAATGAAGACAAACATTTTGGATGTTCTCTTGTATCAATTTGATTTAGATTAGAAACATTACTCTAAAATCCAACAGACATGACAGTATCATTAATAATTCAAAATTAACCTGGTGCCTATGTATGGCAATCATTGGGGAAGAGAGGCAAAACAAGGCACTAATTCCTAAGGGCAGTTCAGAGTAACAAATTAACATGTTGTTAGACTGGAGAGGACCGAGCTAAGCATTCAAACTTCAAATAAATCCAATCTGACTAAATACAAATGCAGCTTTTATATCCCCAACCTCTTTTATTGAATCATTAATTAGGCACTAATGAAACTGTTGTTTAATTTCACCAGCCACACTTAGCCCTGATTACTACCATACCTGTAGAATCAAGAAATCACTTACCGTATTTTCCGGACTATAAGTCACTCTGGAGTATAAGTCGCACCAGCCATAAAGTGCATAATAAAGAAGAAAAATCCATACATAAGTCGCACCGGAGTATAAGTCGCATTTTTTGAGGGAAATTTATTTGATAAAACCCAATACCAAGAACAGACATGTCATCTTGAAAGGCAATAAAAATA
>CAEFZY010062891.1:0-31845 GCA_903066815.1 Brachyrhaphis roseni | reverse complement strand
GACCGTTAGCTAAATGGACCGTTAACTAAACGGACCGTTAGCTAAACAGACCGTTAGCTAAATGGACCGTTAACTAAACAGACCGTTAGCTAAACGGACCGTTAACTAAACGGACCGTTAGCTAAATGGACCGTTAACTAAACGGACCGTTAGCTAAATGGACCGTTAACTAAACAAACCGTTAGCTAAACGGACCGTTAGCTAAATGGACCGTTAACTAAACGTACCGTTAGCTAAATGGACCGTTAACTAAACGGACCGTTAGCTAAACAGACCGTTAGCTAAACAGACCGTTAGCTAAACAGACCGTTAGCTAGACAGTTAACTAAACAGTTAGCGATTAGCTTTAGCATAAGGATTAAAGCGGCAGCGCTCACCAACGACGGAGAGGATGACGACCACGAAGTCGAAGATGTTCCAGCCGACGGTGAAGAAGTAGCAGCGCAGCCCCATGATCTTGATGCTGCACTCGGCGGTGAAGACGACGATGAAGGCCAGGTTGATGTAGTAGAGGATCTTCTCCATCTGCGGCGACTGTTCGTCCGTCTCCACCATCATGGTGATCATGTTGAAGAGGATCAGAACCATGATGATGATGTCGAAGGCCTGCTTCCCCACCAGGTCGAAGAAGAAGCCCTGCAGGTCGTTCTGGAGAAGCAGACAGACGCCGGCTCAGAGACTGGGTCCATTCAGCATCAGCTTCCTGATTCTGATCGGTTCTGATCAGGTCTGATCGGTTAATGAAAATTAAAACACCTACAGGAGATTTTACCCAAACTAAACTGTGAACTTTGATTAGACAGAAGAAATTTTCAATAAAAAGATTAATTTCAGATTCTTTAAAGGAACAGTCGAAGTGTGACAGAGTGGAAAAGGTCAAAGGTTATGAAGACTTTTCTGAGGCATATTTGCGTCCACAGCAGGTTTGATCTTCATGGTAGGAAAACCTGAGCTCTGAGAAACTGAATCTAAAAACATTCAGAAAATTACAAAGTGATTTTTATTAACTAAATTCATTTATTTCAGAAAATGTTCTAGTTTTGTAGCTCAGTTGGAAAAAATGTCTCGATAAAATGTGAAATAATGTGGATTTTTTTCCTCCATATTAATTATTAGGTTAAAATAAACTCATATTTCTTGCTGAAAAGTTACTTTTAATTTTACTAAGATATTTGCACTAATAACTAATAAACAATACCTGGTAAGATTTTGTGTTTATGCAGTGAATCATTTTAATCACATTTTCTGTCCACCAGAGGGCGCCAGAGAGCCTCAGAAAGTTGGAGGGAAGATGAAAAATAATGCAAAAATATAAAAAATAAATCTGATAAATCTTTTAATCATAAAGGTTTCAAACCTAAAATGTTTTCTGTTTTTAATACAAATTAAAATAACTGATTGAAACATTAATGATCACCTGGCTGCTTTGCTCCTCAAGCTAGCATAGCATTTCAGCTAACAAGCTAATTATTTAAAATCAAACTAATTTACTGGATTATCTTTAGATTATCCGGTAATCTAAACCTATGATGAAGGTTACAGGCGTCTGAATTCATTCTCAGCAGGAAAAATGGAAAATATAAATTTTCTCCATTCTGAACATATGAGCCTGAATTTATGCTTTTATTGTGAAGGTCCTGCTGGTACCAGCGGTCGGGGGATGGGCTTCTGCGGCTTCTTGGATCCCAGTTTCTTCATGGCATTGTAATATTTCTTCTGTTCCTCCGTCATGAAGATATCCTGCCCTCCTAATTAAAATACACAGAAATAATTCAGTTATTTTTATTGAAACAAACAAAAAAAATCTACAAATAATCAGAAGCCACTGAAATTCATGACCCAACAGATCATGAAATGATTTGTTTGATGCTTATCTTTCGTTTCTGCTGGTTGAAGTTGTCGATGATGACTCCGATGAAGAGGTTGAGGGTGAAGAAGGAGCCAAAGATGATGAAGATGACGAAGTACAGGTACATGTAGAGATTGATCTCTTTGATTGGCTGCTCCTCCACCTGCAGCAGGAAACCAGCAGCTTAAAGAAACAGTCACCTCCAGCCGACCAATCAGGAGCCGGGGATTAAAACGTCCAGCTGGATTTACTTTAACTTTTAGTTTCAACTCCAAAAACTTTTTCATTTCTTATTTTTACCTGTTTAGTTATGAAACAAGCAAAGCAGATTTCATCTCTGGGAATTTAAACATAAAAAGTGTTTTGCAGGTTTGCCAGATAAAATAAACTAACTCTATCCTAAATGTTTAAATTTAGGATATCTACATTTTTTAAATTAAATGCAGTGAGAATTTGGCTCATTTTGATAACTGGATGTTTTTTTTTGTCCCTTCTATTATTAAATTGAATAAAATTCAAAATCAAAACCTCACGTTTTCCATTGTAAGAAGTTTAATTGTGTTTGTTTTGAAACCAGTTCTCACTGAACATTGTTACTAAATGTGTTTCTGCATCAACTGATTCCTCAGTTGGGATCAAGGGCCGCCAGAATCCCTCTGAGGGCCTCAGGAGGCCCCCGGCCCGCAGTTTGAGCCCCCGGCTGCTGAGTCGGCGTTCAGGTCAGAGCTCAGCGCTGACTTACGGCTCTGGAGTCCACGGCGGCGTACATGATGTCCATCCAGCCCTTAAAGGTTGCCTGGAAACAAAAACAACAAAATGAATGAAAACCTGAAGCCCACAGCATGATGCTGCCACCACCGGGCAGAGTGAGGCCTGGACGACCCGGGCGTCTGATCATCTGTCTTCAAACTTCCCCTCATCATCTGAGCGGGTCAAGTTGAGTTCCTCTGCATCGCCATGGCAACGCAGTCCTCATTTCCTGGACCGGAGCGTCAAAACGAAGGTTGACTTAGCAGCGATTTTACAGAATGGAAGAAAACTCAATGGAGCAAAATTAAACCCATTTAAGGGCTTCCTTCCTCCTCTTCCTCCCTCTGAGTGGGAGGAAGAGGAGGAAGAGGAGGAGGAAGGTTGAGGGGGGGCAGGTGGAGAACAACGAAGGGAACGATGTGTGTGAAGGAACAGATCTGTTTAATGTGTTTAATGTGAGGGGGCGACTGGCGGCCGTCACTCAGAGCTGGAATCGGCTCGTCGCCGCGGGTTACCACCTGTGATTATTGTGGGATGAGAGCGGGGGGGTTACACTGTAAAAGATCACATCCTGAGATAATACAACTCTGAAACATCAGAAACCGCGAAGCTGCTGCTTCCTCATCACTCCCATGATGCACCTGGACGGAGGTCACATGACCTGAGCTGAGGCCTGGACCTCAGCGGGCAGCGGATCAGAACCGCAAGAAAAATTAACCCGAAACAGAAACCCACTTTTTAAAAAATCCTGAGTTTATTGCAAATATTCATTAAGGTTAACATGTGATTCTAACTCCAACCTGCAGGTGGCAGTGAGTCCAACTTCTACCCAGTTTCTGTCTGAACGGATCAGTAACAGAACCAGAACATCTGAGGAACTGAAACCTGAAACGGATCAGAACTTCAGAACCAGCAGGACGACATGCTGTCCTCACCTTCATCACCTTCATTACTGTCCTCACCTTCAGCTGGGATGGATGAAGATGATAGTGATGAACATGATGATTGATGAAGATGATAATAGTGATGAAGATGATGATTTATGAAGATGATGATAGTGATGAAGATGATGAAGATGATAAAAGTGATGAAGATGATAAAAGTGATGAAGATGATAATAGTGATGAAGATGATAATAGTGATGAAGATGATAACTAATGAAGATGATAAAAGTGATGAAGAAAATGATGAAGATGATAATAGTGATGAAGATGATAAAAGTGATGAAGATGATGAAGATGATAATAGCGATGAAGATGATAAAAGTGATGAAGATAATAGTGATGAAGATGATAAAAGTGATGAAGATGATGAAGATGATAATAGTGATGAAGATGATAAAAGTGATGAAGATTATGAAGATGATAAAAGTGATGAAGATGATAAAAGTGATGAAGATGAGATCTTCCTCTCTGTAAATCTTTTCGTCGTTCTGATCATTTTTTGCAGCGTGCAGAACTTTCCAGATGCTAATGGAGAGGTTGCCCCCGCCGACGGTTGCCGCGCCGACCGGCAGAACGCTGAGATGTGCTGAGGGACTCGTTGCCAGGGCGACGGGATTCTGACAAACTCTTAAGGTCTCATTTGCTGCCGGTCGAGTGGCTCATCCTCACTTTGCTTTGTTTTCCTCCTCCGGCTCTGATGAAGAGTCACATCTTCATCCCTCTGTCTCTCCTCTTCCTCCATCTTTAAAACCTTTAATCCTCTCAACTCGTCTCTCCAGCCCACATCGTTCTGCATCGGCTCTTCCAGGTTATTATTTAACCTTTTTCTCTACCTGTGGACCCGACTCTCCCCACCTGCCTCTAAAAATAACAGCTGATTGATTGGAGGCTCTCAGACGCCTGAGAGAGGAAGAGGAGGGAGGAAGAGATCCTGACCGGGTTTTATTCATGTTCAGTTAAATAAGAAATAATGGAGGAAGAAAAATTATAACAAAGTTACAGAAAAAATAGATTAAAAAAGAGTTAAAGGCAAAGTTAGAAAAAAAAATTAAAGGAAATAAAAGAATAAAAGCAAAAATCAAAAACAATCCCTCAATTATTATTCATTTATAATTACTATTATTAATCAATATTTTAGGAAATATAGTTTTATTACATATTTTAATTATTTGTTGTCAGATTTAATCATTTTTAATACACATAACCAGTTATATTTTTAACTAAACAATTTGTAATATTACAGTACAATAATTGTTTAATAATTTATTTAAAAAATAATTACAATAATTTATAACTAGCTGAAAATAATGGTTAAAATTATTTTTAAAGGTTATTCTAATAAAATAATTTGATTATTTTATTAAACACAATTATTTTAATTAATTTCTTTAGAAAATAATTTCAATAATTACTTTAAATGTTTGTAAGAATTATTTTAATAGAAATAAGAGAATATGAAATTAAACAATAAGGAGGCAGGAGCAATAAATGAATCTCAGTTTGACGAAACTAAAACTAAAAGTTTATCCTGATCAATGCGGTCCGGTCCGGTCTGCAGCCGGTTCGGTCCGGTCCGGTCTGCAGCAGGAGTGGGCGGTTGGGCTCTGAATGCTCTCCGTCTAAAAACAGCCCTGAACTTTCGGAGCGTCTGCAGTTTCTCCTGCTTCCTGTTGAGTCTGAATTCAAACCTCGAAGTAAAAACACGAGGAAAGCTCCGATTCCCCCGGCGCTCGGTGGGAGCAGCTTCACCCGATTCAAACAGAAAGGTTAGATCTGGAGAAATAGAAATACAAGCTGCAGGTGCAATCGGTTTGCTCCAAGAATGACCTCTTAAAGAGACGGTACGCCTTATCTTTACCTGATTTAAAACATTTTTTACAGTTTGTGTCTCAAAGTTCAGTTAAAGTTGAATCTTTGTCTCAGAAAGAATCAAAATTATTAATGTGAATTTAAATTAAACTGGACCAGGTTTTTTAGTCAGTGCTACGTAACATGGGAAATAGTTTGATAAAAGGGAAATAATCTGAACTTTTCATAAACCTGGTCAGCGGTTCTGAGCCCAGAGCGGAGCGGTCAGCGGTTCTGGTTCTGTGACTCACCACTTGCAGCAGAGCCAGGTATCCGGCGCCGACGTTGTCGAAGTTGACCTTGACCTTGGTCCAGTAGTGCTGCGAGGTGTCGTTGGCGGAGTCGCACTCGGTCCGGTTGTTGATGAGCGAGGCGTCGTAGACGAAGCCGGTCCGGTTGACGCAGCGGCCGAACTTCCCGGCGAAAAGGTTGACGCCCATGATGCTGAAGATGAGCCAGAAGATCAGGCAGACCAGCAGCACATTCATGATGGAGGGGATGGCGCCGATCAGGGCGTTCACCACCACCTGCAAACAAACCGGACCGGGTCAGCGGGTCGCCGGGGGCTCCGGGTCGCCCGGCGCTGCGGGTCCAGACGGCAGAACGGCGGTTTGATGGTCAGGTGGAACCAGTTCAGTTATTTAAATTTAGCTTTAAAGCTAAAATGTCTCCAGGGGAACGGAGTGATTGTGATCAAAATACAAAAATAAACTCAGCATTTCCTCAGAAACACACTGTAAATAATGAATCTGTTGGGTTTAGTCTGATGTTTGGTTTGGGTCGGTATTCGTCCACCGGACCATCAGCGGGTCAGAGAGACATGCAGGAAGAGGAGGACGAAGGTTCATGTGGACCCGAGTCGGCAGCGCCTGCAGAACTCAGCAAGAATAGAAACATGTTTCCTGAAGCCATAAATGATTTTCAAATGATATTTGGAGAAAGATTTTTGTTTGAAACTAAAATTTTTACAAATTCCCCAAAGAAATTTAAAAATTTTTAAATATTTGATCTGATTTCAGGTCAGATTGTTGCCGATTTCTTTTTCTTTCAGCCCTTTAAATAAATTTTTATACACAATAATATTTTTATGATTCTGTTCTGGAGCTGCAGGTGTTTGGACTCGGTTCTGGTGGTTCTGCAGAACGCCGACCCGGTTCCACTCAGTAATACTGACTCCTGAAGAGACTCTAAATACTGACAGGAGAAACGATGGTTAGACATGAGAGGGACAGAGAGACAGAGGGACAGGAGGACAGGAGGACAGAGAGACAGGAGGACAGAGAGACAGAGACAGGAGGACAGAGGGACAGGAGGACAGAGAGACAGGAGGACAGAGGGACAGAGACAGGAGGACAGAGAGACAGGAGGACAGAGAGACAGGAGGACAGCAGACGAGGCTTCTGGGAAATATTCCTCGTTTCATTTCAAACACTTGAGAACTGAAACTGATGGAATCAAATGAAACATTAAATTTCTGCTTTAATACATAAAATCTACATCAATCTCTCATCATTTATGGATTAATTGATGATTAGAAGTGACTTGGACTTGTTGAATCTGGATTTGAAGTTTCTGGATCAGAACCGGATCTGGATCAAACTGGTTCTGTTCACTAAACTGCTGTCAGGTTTAATGACATAAAAACAAACTAAGTTAAATAAGTTAACTAAATTAACCAGCTCTTATTTCCTCAGAAGGTTGATGAGTTTTAAGTTGATAATAAAAACATTTGTATGGATGATCGTCATGGTAACGCTGTAAAATAATCTGTAAATTACTTCAGATCCTCGTCTCGGTTTAATACGTGTTGGTCTTAGCAGAGGAGGAGCTGCTGGCGCCTGCTGCTCAGGTGTTCGCTCACATTAATACTGACTCTTACCCTCATGCCTTCAAATCTGGACAGGGCCCTGAGGGGCCGCAGGGCCCGCAGCGTCCGCAGGGACTTGATGGCTGCCAGGTCGGAGTAACCCAACGTGTTGGCCACCAGACTGACCAACGAAACCTGGAGGACGAGGAGGGAAAGGCAGGAGGAAGAGGAAGAGACACAGAAGAGAGGGAGGAGTTAGCGAGAGAGGAGGAGGAGGAGAGGTCAACGTCCTGCTGTGACCTGAAACAGAGCGCAGGTCACCGCGGCGATCCAGGGGGCGCTGCAGGCCAAAAACATCTGGTTATTTCTGATTCACAGGAGGAAAGAAGTCCTGAAAGAAGCGCCGCTCAGGGAGAGTCTGAACGGACGAGTCTGGGATCCAAACCGAGGAAACGTTTCAGGTTCTGATCCACCTGAGACGTTTCCTCTGACGGAACCGCACAGAACCAGGCGGGTCAGCCGGTTCTTACCCTGATACCGGCGAAGCGGGACGCGGCCCGGAGAGGACGGAGAGCCCTGAACGTCCTGAGAACCCGCAGGGTGGCGACCTGGTTCACCTGGAAGAACTGGGCCAGGTAGGCCAGTACTGAGATCTACGGGTCACACAGGGGTCACAGAGGTCACACAGGGGTCACAGAGGTCACACAGGGGTCACAGAGGTCTAAGGTCAGGTGAAGCAGAGCTGCTCAAACACAAGATTTACTAAACCAAACTGGTAGATCGATGCTTTTAACAGGACTTTGATTAGCCAACATCTCTCTTTATACCTCATTAATATAATAATAATAATAATAATAATAATAATAATAATAACTACAGCGCCCCCTGTGGGACTCCATATGAAGCTGATCAGTTTCCATTCAGGTTCATCGATGAAGACCTCTGAGTTCAACACAATGAAGCTAAAAACTGAAGAAATGCTGCAGCATAAAGTTCCACAGGGATGTTTTCTATGATTCCTTCTTATTTGCATAAAAACAATTAAAAAACCTGCAGAGCCTCAAGAGCAAACAGGAGGATGGAGCCAAACTTTATCCACCTGACATCATGTTTGGGTTTTAATGACTCAACGCTGCAGTGTGATGTCCTCCACACCGTACAGCAGTACTTTAAAATGAAGTTCTGATACTCAGGAGAGGAAAACTTCTGGAAACTAAACCCAGAAATAGAAACTTTACTGAATGAAGAAACTTGTTTTAACCAATGAGACACAGAACTAGAGTTTAGGATGAAGTGAGACCTCTTGTTTGTGCAAAATCTTTGTTGCTCTGTTTTCAGTGAACAGTAGTAAAAATTAATTTAATAAATGTTATGATTAAATAAATGTTTCTGCCAGAATATATTTTATTAGTTTGTCTAATTTTAGTATTTAAATTCCATCATTTGATTATTGTATTTTTGACATCATTTAATAATATTAAATATTCTGATTAGTTACTCTTGCAGCATTTTTAACCAAATATTCTTGCTGCTCTTGTTTGACTTTTACTTCAGAACATGAAGTGGTAAAAATCTCACTCTTAATAATTCATTATTAAATCATTTTACACTCTGGAGGTTCTCCAGTCGAATACACAGTTATTGATTAGCTCTCATGTTTTGGTTTAACATAAACCAATAAAATGTCTCCATTCCAGAACCAAGTCCGGTCCATCACTGTGTTTGGTTGTTTTCTGCCCCCTGCTGGTGAACCGTAGTAATGAAGCTCCGTTCTCATGTTGCTTCCACATGTTGGATCTGTGACTCTGTGGCTGCAGTCGCATCAGAACATCACAACATGTGGCGTCATTTCTGAAGACGTCCGGCAGAAAACACCCAGAGAGANAGAGAGATGAAGAGAGAGGGAGATAGAGAGATAAAGAGAGAGAGCGGCAGGCTGTGATTTCAGCTCAGTCAGCAGGATGTCGGGAGTTAAAACAGTCTGAGCTCAGAGGATCCACTCAGTGTTCAGGTCTCCATTAAACCCATTAAAAGTCCTGAAGTTTAACTCCAACATGCTGGTTGAAGGACGATGGATCCTCAGGTTCTTCATCTGATGGATTTCTCTGTTTCTTAAAGACTTTCAGATCCTCCATCAGAAAACAACACACTCCTTCCCTGCTGTCCTGTGTTCATGGATCTCACACACACACACACACACACAGCGGTAAACCAGGCGGGCGGACGTCTTACATCGACGATGAGGAAGTCCAGCCAGCACCAGTAGTTGGTGAAGTACTTCTTGAATCCGTAGGCGAGCCATTTGAGCAACATCTCCAGGATGAAGATGTAGGTGAAGATCTTGTCAGCATATTCGAGCACCACCTTGACGACCCTTCTCTGCTCGATGTAGATGTCCTCGAAGGCCTGCAGGGGGCGATAGAGGGGGCAAAGGTCAAGTCAAATGTAACACATTAAGTCCTGTACAACCGGACCAAGATGGCGGCCGCTGACCAGAGCTCCCGAGCTGAGAAGGATCATGAAGATGATGAAGGACTCGAACCAGCTGTGCTCTACGATCTGGTAGCAGGTCTTCCTCGTTCTCCACCACATCTGACCCAGACCCGCCGTGGTGTCGATGTCGCAGCACTGGAACCGGGACACGCACACTGCAGGCGACAGGAAGCGGAACCAAACATCGGGTCAGGAAGTTCAGCTTCAACCCAAAGACAATCCGTCCGCTTTCCCCCCGGTCCCATTAGAAACAACGACAGGAGCAACTGCTCACATCTCTGCTCTGATTCTTCCTTTAATGGTATAAAATGTGAGTTTGAGTCCCTGGTGCTGCCTTGCTGCAGGGCAGCCTGGTGCTGCAGGGCAGCCTGGTGCTGCAGGGCAGCCTGGTGCTGCAGGGCAGCCTGGTGCTGCAGGAAGTGATCAGACCGGCGCTCTGAGGCTGAGAAACACCAAAACTCACCCAGGAACTCTGCTTCATTTCTAACATCTTCATAAGCTTCAAATATAACAAAGTCACTTACAAGATACAGAACATTGTTTTAAGTCAATAATTTCTTATAATGTATTTTAAAAAGGACTGTTTTCTATTTTACTTTTACATGTTAGAAACATCTTATTATAAACTAAATAATGTGCAACTGGAACTGGTAGTTTTTCATCCATATTGAGTCATTATTTCCTCAAAACAAGCTTCCATATGTTACTAAAGTCACTTCTAGTTTAGTTTTGTCTGAATTCAGACATTAAGTCCAGGAACCAGAGCAGGAATCCTGGTTTTCAGTGGAAATGTTTGCTGTTGTTGCGTAACGTTGTGTCTCTGGGACAGATGTTGAGCTCCAGGTTCTCCCTGTGTGTGTTTGGGTTTAATGTAGCGACGAAAGCAGCAGATTGCAGATCAACTTTCTCTGAGCTTAACTGACGGCAGGACGGTGAATCCCACATAAAAAACACATTCCATGTTAATCACATCTCTTCCAAACAGCATAAACAAGATCACAGATCAGGAGGAAAAATCTGAGAAATAAACTTTAAAAGTTTCCCATATTGACTTTTTATTTAGTCCCACTTTGCTCTGCGTCGATATAATCTAGCCGTCTGAAAGCAGCGCATCGATCAAACGTCTGAAGCTCTGGAGAATAACGGCTGATCTTGATAGACGCGGCTGATGGATGCTGGAAGCGAAGCAGCGATGGTCACTCTGCTGATAACCAGGCTCAGTTTCACTCCCATCGGCCCGCCGCGTCTGAAAGCTGCTTTTTAACCAGATCTGATCGATGTGTCAAAAACAATATCCAGGACGACATGAAACTCAGAGTCAGGATCAGGAGAGAGTGATTGCTGAGTGGTGCTGAGGGGCCCGCGGGTCGGGATGGTGACGGAGCCGGAGCTGACAGGAAGGACGATCAGAGAGCGAGAGGATGAGGCTGGAAAAACCCGACAAGGCGACACGTGAAGAAGAGAACGGACTGAGATTAGGAAGGACAGCAGCTGGAGGACGGAGCCCTGAGGGACGCCTCCCTGATCCTCTATCATCAGTTAGTTAATATAAACTCAAACACTGAGGTCCAGTTAATCAGAGACTAAAACCTCTGGAACCAGTTCTGGAGACGGATCAGAAACCAAACCTGAGTCTGACCCAGGCTCTGACCTTTAGCAGTTAGATCCACTCAGTCTGAGGTCAGGGAACCAAACCTGGAGGGCAGCAGAGTTCAGAGTTCAGTCCGCTTGAATCCAACTCCACTCTGTTTGCCTAGTCAAAGTCCGGTCCAGTTGGTGAGGTGTGAACACTAATTAACCTCTGACCTCTGGTCCTCGGTCTGGTTCGGTTTGAATGTGAACGTCAAGCGGACCAGAAAGTGCTCCAAAAGCAGGAAGTGGGTATATTTTAGAAGTGTTGCTGTGTGGCAGGAGACGCTGATCTGTGCAGATGTTTCAGGTCGGTCAGCATCGTGACCTTTAAGGACCGACGCTCCCTGGACGCTCTGAGGGGGAGGAGCCATATTTTGGTGAAAGACCGGCTTCCTGTGACGGTCGGGCTGAAGATGATGATTGGAGCTGCTCCTCTCCGCTCTGATTGCAGCGTCTGCCTGCCTCTGTAATTACAGCTCTGATTACCGGCTTTCTGCTTCCATGGAGACTAATAGGCTCTTCCTGATCGGCCAGCTGCTAATCCAATGAGAACAAGAGATCTGTAATCCAACCCCGGCACAGAGGAAACCCCTCAGCTGGACTGAAACAGGCTCTAATAAACAGATTGAACGCAGCTCTGCTGATCGAAGCATCGATCTGCTACTGATCTGCTATTGATCTGCTATCGATCTGCTATAACCACCCAGAACACGTTGCTGATTGACCATCAGCTGCTGCAGACCAACAAGCTGCTTCATGTTTATTCTGATGAAATACCGTCGCCAAGGAAACGGCTCTGAACATCTGCTGGACCTGAAGTTACCGGAAGTCAAAGGTTTTCAGGCATCCAACCATCATCCAACCATCCAACCATCCATCCATCCATCCATCCATCCAACCAACCAACCAACCAACCATCCATCCATCCATCCATCATCCATCCATCCATCCAACCAACCAACCAACCATCCATCCAACCATCATCCAACCATCCAACCAACCATCCACCTATCATCCAACCATCATCCAACCATCCAACCAACCATCATCCATCCATCCATCCAACCATCATCCAACCATCCATCCATCCATCCAACCACCATCCAACCATCCATCCAACCATTCATCCAACCATCCATCCAACCATCATCCATCATCCATCCAACCAACCATCCAACCATTGATCAATAAAACCATTAATTAATCTGAATATATTTGATTATATATTTATATTTGGTTAAAGCTGCTGTGTGTTTCAGTAACAGTGAGTTTATCGGGTCGGTTCCACCTGACCCGGTTCCTCTCACAGCTCAGGTCTTCAGTCACTTTAGATGATAAAAAACCAAAATGCCACCAGAACCGTTTTGAGACCCGACTCTAATTAACAATGAAACAAATAAAATCCACCAGTTCAGGCGGTTCGTTAAGATCAACACTTTTTATTTCTAATTAGATCAAAATTACACATAAAAAACTTTTCACAATAATTTCATGTGAACAGAACCACATCTATCCAGAGCCGTTTATTGAGAAACAGAAAATCAGATTTAATTCATTAAACTTGAGTTCAGTGAGTTCATGTTCGAGTTACTGAGAATAAAATACTTTTTGTCTGTTTCATTCAACAGAGACAAAAATAAACTGGATTCCTTTAATCAGGCAAACGCTCCAAACCATGTTTAGTTTTGGATCTACTTAATTCATTAATATTTATAAACTTAGCTTAATAGAAATAATGAATATTCCAGTTTTTTGTAATAATTTAAGGTGGAATCTTTTCAGTAAAGCTTCTCTGATCGATGGCTGCTTTGTGCCTTTTGTGCTGCGGCTCAGTGGATGAACTGTGCAGGTTATATAAGACGGGCTGCAGGCCGGAGCGCAGCAGCATCCAGATGCATAATGCAGCGGGGTCGTGACCTCACACTCCGAGGTGTTCTCAGATTAGAAACGGCTTCATTTGCTTCTCATTTGAAATTTAATTCTCTGACTTTACATGTTCAGATCAGCCACTCAGAAACTTCCAGACGGTTTTTCTTTGCAGTTTTCCAGAGAAGCAGCAGAGAGGTTTTCCAGGAGGCGCTTGGTTCCGTTGCTCGACGGCACAGCGGCAGCCGGACGCAGGAGGCTCCACCGAGACCTTCCGGTCCCCCTGAAAACAGGAGGCCCCACTCTGCCCACTGAGGCAGAAACACTCCCACTCCCACTCTGTGGGCATCACAACATTAACCAATGAGCTGGCATTTAGACGGCTAATGAGGCGGCTAACGTGGCGCGGCGTGTCGGCGCTGATCAGAGGGTTAAACCTGCTCCTTCAGGCCGGAGGAGGCTCAGGGTGAAATAATGACTGCCTGTGTTACAGGGTGAATTCAGGGCTTTGCTGCCCAGCTGTGTGCCTGATAAAAATACATTTCTACAGGAAGAAAGTGCGACTGAAGCAGCAACCTGCTGATGGAGGAGTGAATAGAAAACGACCTCCTCTGTGGTTTCCTTTCTCCTCCGGAGGAACGCTAAAGAAAAGTGTTCCCTTTGCACATTTTACTTCTAGCTCAGTGACGAGCGCAGTGAAAGGGAAAAAAGGCACAGACGTTTGTCGGAACTGCAGCGGAGGTGGAAATTAAAATTCCCATTTTTCAGCTTTATCTGCCTCAGCAGTGGCACGTGTGGCGAAGGAAAGCTCTTTATTATTGACAGGAAGGATTTAATCCAGCAAACCGGAGCGGCTCCTCCAGAATGAAGACCCAGAACGACTCCGGCGACCAGGTCGCCGTAAATATCAACGACTGTTCAGCTAGTTTAACCTGCAGCAGAAATCAGATTTAATTAGACTAATTCCTGCACAAAAATCACTATAAGAAAAAACAGTTTCATCAATTTTATAAAATATAGACAATATAATAGATTTAACAACGTTAGCAAATTGTTTCATATTCTGTAAAACATTTGAAGCTAATTTAACTCAAAAACAAACATAAACCTGCTGCCTTGAAAACTAAATTCAACTAAAAAGTTTTAAAACTCTGAAATCAAAATTCAAACACTGTTTGGTTTTCACTGAGCAGGTCTGTAGATGGAAGCATGTCAATCTGAACATGAGTGTCAGTCAGGTCAGTCCGGGTCAGCCCAGCTAATGGACCATCAGCGGTTCTGTTCGTCCCTCCAGCTGATGGAGTTTCCTCCTGGCGGAGGTTCACTGCCTCCATCTTTCTGCCCGCTCGGCTCCTTCTTCTTTGTGCAGCGCGATAAACAATAATGAGCGAAGCAGCGCCGGCGTGCTCACTCTGTCTTCCTGACAGCTAGGGGGAGCCGCAGGGAGAAACGCTGCTGGTTCTGACCGGACCGCACACATTCACTGAGACGCAGAAGGTGGACCGGAACACCCTGGTAGAAACAAAGATGGCCGTGTTGGGGGAAAGTGATTATCGGCGTTTGGATCTGTGAGGTGGAGCCGCCACAGCTGAGCTCCAGGCTTACATAACGTCCTGCGGGCTGAAAAACCCAAACGTCCCTTTGGAAAAGGTCAGCGCTCCGGCGCCATCTGGCAGCTAGCAGACCTCAGCGGTTCCGACGGCCTTTCAGCTAAACGGCTAAATATAACGCAGAGCTCTCAGGAGAATACGGACCGGACCTTCCACTGATCAGCCCGGTTTCATGGAGAGAAAGTAATCTGACCCAGTAGAACCAGGAGGTCCTTAGTGGAGGAACCACAGGTCCATACTGGCTGCTAGAGCCTCATGTTGATCAACTCTACTGTCTGACCAGATCCTGATGAAAACAGGAATCGACTGGACTCTGTGGTTCTGTCCAACGGTTCTGGACTTCAGCTCCAAGAACAGGAAGTCCAGAACTTCAGCAGCTGCTTCAAACCGAGTTTTTAAATGTTAGCCAAGCTAGCGGTTCGGCTTTAAACTGGACTCTTGGTTGGTGATTCTCCAAAACCAGAACAAAATCTTCCAAACGGTCAGTTTCTTCTTCTACTGCTGAACAGGCAGCTGGTTGATTCGCTTCAGCAGTGCTGCCACCTAGTGGCCAGAGGTTTGTTTCTGCGCCAAGCAAGAATAAAAGACATGGAAGCTAATTTCCTCCTGAGTTACCAGAACTCTGGACCGATCCCACCACAGTGACGTCAGTCCACTAATGACCCGGCAGGTCCAGAACCTCATCAGAACCAGGAGGTCCAGAACCTCCATCAGACCCAGGAGGTCCAGAACCTCATCAGAACCAGGAGGTCCAGAACCTCCATCAGACCGGGCAGGTCCAGAACCTCCATCAGACCTGACAGGTCCAGAACCTCATCAGACCCGGCAGGTCCAGAAACTCATCAGACCCGGCAGGTCCAGAACCTCATCAGAACCAGGAGGTCCAGAACCTCATCAGAACCAGGAGGTCCAGAACCTCATCAGAACCAGGAGGTCCAGAACCTCCATTAGACCCGGCAGGTTCAGAACCTCATTAGACCCGGCAGGTCCAGAAACTCATCAGAACCAGGAGGTCCAGAACCTCATTAGACCTGACAGGTCCAGAACCTCATCAGAACCAGGAGGTCCAGAACCTCCATTAGACCCGGCAGGTTCAGAACCTCATCAGACCCGGCAGGTTCAGAACCTCATCAGACCCAAGAGGTTCAGAACCTCATCAGACCCAAGAGGTTCAGAACCTCATCAGACCCAAGAGGTCCAGAACCTCATCAGACCCAGGAGGTCCAGAACCTCATCAGACCCAGGAGGTTCAGAACCTCCATTAGACCCGGCAGGTCCAGAACCTCATCAGACCCAGGAGGTCCAGAACCTCATTAGACCTGACAGGTCCAGAACCTCCATCAGAGCCGGCAGGTCCAGAACCTGGATGGACGTTTGTTTGGTGTTTGTCTTGATGTTCTGATGGTTTCACGGTGATGATGATGTTTATGATCAGACCCGACAGGAGGACCGGCGGACCACAGGTCTGCACCGGTTCTGTGGCTCAAACCCAAACTGCTCCCTGGATGTTTAACCCCCAGCTGCTCCAGCAGCTGCCAGACTCTTCCTGGCCTCCTTCTGCAGCCAGCTGCCTGCAGGAGCGGCGCTGAGTCAGCAGACCGGTGCTACTGGTCCAGTCTGAGCGGCCGGCGCTGAGTCAGCCCAGCTGCTTGCTGGAGGTCCGGATCGGTTGGTGCCAGCGAGACGGAACTGGTGCTGTCCTTTCAGCAGGTAGATCCAAACATCTGCTCCATCCCTCATCCTCCTTCCTCTGCGAAACAAATGAGCCGGCGCCGAGCCGACCCCCCCGCTCTTCCTGTCGGCGCTCCGGCGGCCGATCCGAGTCCAGTCGGTGACAAACGTCCGCCTGCTGCGAAGGACTGTGCTGAATCAGGGAGACGGCGCGGCGTTGGATGGAGCTGATGGACGATCCATCTTCTAAATGAATCAAACTCAAACAACATCTGCTGCTTGGCAGCAGAATCCACCGACGTGAGGAACGTTTTATTCCTGCCTCCACTCAGTTTTATGCTTCTGACCTTTTTATGCGTCCGACTGCTGGCTGCGTTTCACAGCTTCAGCTCCGAGTCCTGGAGCCCAAACTGAAACATTCATGTTAAAACGAAGAGAGGAACATTTTACTGGATCCACATCCTGCATTTAAAGCCGTGAAGCTGCAGCAAAACGTTTCACTTTAGTTCATTTCTGAAATGAAATCAACCATATGAATCACTTGAAATGTTTTTCTCCACCAGCAGCAGAATCCGATCAAATATAGTTACAGTTCATATCTAACTGGTTTGATCCGTTTTCCATCTTTAATTAGATTTAAATACATAAATCAACACTGTAAAAACTAAAATTTACCCAGTTTTTGGTTTAGTTTAAGTTCAGCTTTAGAACTGAGTCATTTTTTAAAAGTGATTTGTTGCTGCGTTTGTGCAACAAATCACAAAATAAACCAGCATCTTTCTAAATGAAGCTGTTTAGATCAGAGGGGTTCAACATGGGGGTCGCGGCCCCTGAGGGGGTCGCAGTGGTACTGAAGGAGGGTCCAGAGATTTTTGATTAACTCCATATAGTTAATCAAAAACTATATGGATTACCGATCCGAGTCGGATCGGGGGTAAGAAATGGATCAAATGAAGAATAAGATAATGCATTTCAGTCAGACTGAGAGAGTAAAATATATTCATCATGTTAAACGTTCAGCATTTTATGCAAAATCAGTTTGTTCATGGCTGATGCATTACTAGATAACTTTAGGGTTTAATATTTGTATTAAATGCTCAGTTTATGAAGCCTGCTTGTTTCTGATCAGACTCCTATCACACCACTGTGTTCCTGCGTCTGATTGGTTCCTCCAGCGCAGTGTGTGAGCGTTCAGAACCAGCCGGTCCTGCTGGATGGATCCAGGTTAGAGCTGCACCTCGGTGCTGGTGATGGAGGTTCTGCAGGTGTTCGGCTCCGTTTGCTCCGCTTTGTTCTTCACTGAGGGTTTTCCAGCTGGCTGTCCTCATTGTTTCTTCCTCTCGGGGGTTTATGAGTAATAAGCTTGAGAGGCTCATCATAATTCCTGAATATGTTGAGTTTTTATCGCAGTGTGGTCATTCAGGCGCTGGGATTTATCCACAAACTTCCCCGAGTGGCTGCTGGAGCTGCTGCTGGAGCTGCGTGGATCGGATCCACGCTGACAAATCTCTGAGCTCCGGGAGGAAAGCGGCTGAGTCAGGAAGGAAACAAGGTGTTTGCTTTTCACCTGGGCCGTCACAAGAAAACCATAAATCTAGTGTGAAAGTATCGGGCCAAGCGGGGGGGATGTGGTCGGGGAAACCGTCATGTGACTGCAGAACAAACTGAGCTCCGACATCCGCAGGCTGGGCAGGAAGTGATGATGTAATCTGGGTAATTAGGCAGCGGGCGACCGCGGCTGGAGTCTGTCGCCATCTTTACATCACCGATGTTTGTCAGCTTCCTAGAAACGGGCCGGAGCAACAGAAGGAACGCCGTGAAACAGAAACCAGAGGAAACCGAATCACAGAAACAAAGAGTTGCAGCCGATTGGTGGGACTCAGAGGTCCAGTCAGCAGATCTAACATAGAACAACAAGCTGCAGGTTCTGGTTCTGGTAGGTCTGCTGCTGGTCCGACTTCTGATTAATGACTGAACTGGTTACTCTGGGTTTTATTTATGGGTGTCAGACTGAAAGGGGGATGAATACAAATCCATGTCAACCGCTATGGACTGTAATTTGTTACAGATTTTATGAATTATTAAACATGATAACTTCTCTGTTTGTTCAAATCTGTGATAAAATGTGAAAAAATCCAAATAAAAAGACAAAATTCACTAAATAATTAGCATTTAAATAAAACCAGGACGCATTACTTTTGATTAACGTGTTAAAAATTTTAATGCAATTAGTCGCATTTTCTTTTCTACATCCAGGAAGTTTTGTGTTCACATGTTTCTGGTTCGCCTGTAAATCTGACGCTCAAGCTAACTGCTAACAGCAAAACGGCTTCTAATTTCTGCTTCTAGACGATCTGATTGGACGATGGAAATGACTGCTGTTGGGTTCAAGTTGTGCTAAAAGGAGTTAGCCTGTCAGCGAAGCAATGCTAGCACTAAATAGCATCTCAATGCTAACATGTAGCAGCTAACGCTAATGTTAGCGTCCATATTTCTAAAGAAGCTCCATGAATGATCAGGACTTCCTGAAACTCTTTGCTCCAATGAGCTCATATCTATATTTATTCAATAACTTAGCAACCAAAAAGGTTTTTTAATTGATTATTTTGTCGATAAACAGTTTGCGATTAAAATGTGATTAATTACAGATCCTGAAATGAGCTGGATAAACGTTTTTAATGGAGTCCCACATCTAAACCTTGAACTTCAGTGCAGTAAACAGTAGATAAATAAAACTCCAGCATCACTTTAACAAGCTGCTGCTCAGATTTCCCTCTAATGGCCTCGTTTCACTCCACCGGCTCCGTCTGCGTTCAGGAACATTTACTCTGCTTTGGGAAGGAACCTGACGGCTTGATCTGATTTTTAAACACTGAAATTTCATTTCAGGAGGTTCAGTTGGTGTTAAGTGATGTGACAGTAACACACCTGGTCCTGACAGCGCAGGACGCTGTGAACGCCACACACATGATCCCGACACACCTGGACTATTCAGAAAGGGATTAACGAACCTCAGAGACGAGATGTGACTTCATGTTCACACACAAGATGCTAGAGCATCACTGGGGGTGTGTGTGTGTGTGTGGTAGAGGTACATGCCTGAAGGTTACCCCGGGTTACTTTCTGTCCATTTTCTGCATGAATGTTGTGAATAACAGTAACATTTTCTAACTTTACCCTCAGTAAACGTTGTAAACCATCTGAGTTGAACGGCTGCAGCTTCATCTTCATCACCAAGCAGAGAAGCTGCAGTTGATCTCAGCTGGTTATTATTCATGTGTTCATGTCTCAGAAGAGACTTCATGAAGAAAAAGACAAAAGAACCGTTCTTGTATCACAGGTCAGGCTTTGCCTTCCTGTCGGGGTTTAAGTCGCGGCTAACAGCAGCAGATCGTCTGCGTAGAAACAGCAGTGACCTTTGTTTAGGCCGTGGCAGAAGGTCATCCGTCAGGTTCGCTGGTTGTTGTTACAGCGGTTCCCTCTCAGCGTGTCTCCTGCTTCCTACGTCTGAGACAAATGTCTGCTGGAGGAAAGCAGCTGAGTCAGGAAGTACCAAGGTGTTTGCTTCTCACCTGGGTTAGTAGGAACACAGTCATAAATCTGCTGTGAGAGTTTTGGGCCAAGTGGGTGGTGGTAGTGGGGGGTGGGATGTGCTGAAGGTTAGAGGAATGCGCGGGGATAGACCTTCACAGACGGAATAATGGAAAGACTCATCGCTCTCTGAGGATTTGCAGCAACTTTTCTGTTTGGAGTTTGTTTTAGTTTCATCTGCTTGTCCTGGATTCTCAAACGCCAACGCAGCTTATTGTTGATTAATATCTGTAACTCTGGGCTCCTTGCTGCTCCTCCAGTAAAATAGAAAACTGGAGAAGACAACAACAAACCAAACGGTTTTTCTGTTTCCAACCGAATGGATCCCAAATCCTTCTGAAGATATTTGACATAAGAGACGCACAATCAACTAGACACTCAGAGATCACAATAATGATGAGAGAAAGAATCAACCAACATTCATCATGTTGTCTTCAATCACAGAAGATTCATCAGAGACATTTTGAAATGTTAAAGGTTGATGATAATAAATTAAAAAAACTTTTGGTTATTTTTGGTTTTTCTGAAAATGATGAAGGCAGAAATACTTGAGTCTGGAGGATCATCTCTGGTCTTCTGAGATGTTTGGTCCATGTTAGCTGTCATTATTCCACTAGATTCAAATCACTGCTCAGTCTGGGTTTCCTTCCATTCACTTGGATTCCTCTGGTACATTTTCTACCGACCAATCAGTGAACAGCAGGAGAAGTTGTAAACGATGATTCTCTGCTCAGTTTTATATTTATAGTCTCTGTAGTTTTATGAAAGGCAGAGGAGGAAGTGAAGGAATCCGTTCTGTCCATGTTGGTCGCGTCTCCAAACACTGAACTAACAGCCTAACCAGCTGTGGATCGTCACTGTGGATCGTCACTGTGGATCGTCACTGTGGATCGTTTCCACAGTGACGAGACTCGGATCGTCTCGTCACTGTGGAGGACGACTGTTCATGCTAGTTAGCCTTGACTTCCTGTTTGTTACGGAGCAAAGCATCAACACCTGATGAATCTTTGCTTTGTGAATCTGACTGATTCTGTCCATCCAGTCAATGGAACAAATCCAATTGGATAGAAACATAACTCAGTCCCGTTAGGATTTTGTGATTATTTTTATGATTATTTTTCAATTAAACTCACTGATTTTGTGACTTTCTTTGTATCTGAAAGAAATTTTGAGCTCTTATGTCCTACAGTAAATCTGACTTTTCATTCGTCGCCACATCGATGACAAACTATAACTTGACATTTAGTGAGGATGAGGCAGCAGAGTGAGAACGTAGGAGACACTGCCTCCTGCTGGTGGGAGTTTAATTTAAACCTGATGAGTTTGATCTGTTGTATAAAATCTGCAATAAACTCACATAAGTGATGAAAAACCTTGTTGATTTTGTGAATTGGACAGTAGAGAACTACAGCAGCTTACAGTCCAATCAGACCGCCATCACCAGGTCGGTGTGTGTTCTGCAGAACCGGGCCGGTTCCTACCGTCAGGGAAGCAGTTGTCCGGGTCCATGGCCTCTTCGGCCAGCTCTGAGTACTCGTCCTCTTCCTCGCCAGGCTTCCTCAGGTCCACTGTGCTGCCCTCTGATAGGCTGATTTCTTCTTTCTGCTGAAGAAACCAGAAACAACCATGTGATGAGCTGATCGGGTCAGGACTCGGTCCGGACCGGGCCACAGGACGTGATGAACAATTAGACCCGGTTTCCACCGGCCTGCCTCCAGCCTGGATTATCTTCAGTGTTTGTGTTATAAACTTTTATCCTGTTTTTGTGCCCAGAGCTGCAGAATGAGTCAGAACCGTTCAGAACCGGCAGGATTCCTGGCAGCAACAAAACAGAACCTTCAGCTTCCAAAACGCAGGAAAACCACCGACTGTTCACTTAAAACCAGGACAACAGGAAACCCCCCAACGCCCTACATCAATCCCAGCTGACTTTAAAGGTCCCAGTTTGCTGAGCATCATGGGAGTTTAACTCCACAAAGAGACGATGGAGGGATGAGTTTCTGCTGAGGACGGAGGGAGAGAAATCTGGACGGTTTGTCTTTTGTCTGGACAAAGAAAAGGCAGGAACCTGCCGGGGTGTGTGTGTGTGTGTGTGTGTGTGTGTGTGTGTGTGTGAACAGGTGAGCTAACTACCTGAGTCAACAGCCACTCATGAATACATTCAGAGCCTGAGAACAGAGAGCAGCGACTGTGACAAATGCCAGCAGCCTTGGACACAAACGCAGGCAGAGGTGAAGCCAAACACACACACCCACACACACACACACACACACCCCCACACACACACACACACACACACCCGCCCCACTCACACACACACACACCCCCTCTCTCTAATCTCTGACACACACACTCCCAGAGACGAGCACTCAGGGTGGATAATGCAGCCTGCTGACAGCTGACGTCTGTAATGAGGAGTTTAAATGTATTTCAGTTTGTGGATCTGAGCCACAAGAACACGGAGAACCGGACCGGATCAGGGACAGAACCGGACCGGATCAGGGACAGAACCTGATCCAGATCGGACAGAACCGGACCGGATCAGGGACAAAACCGGACCGGATCAGGGACAGAACCGGTCTGGATCAGGGACAGAACCGGTCTGGATCAGGGACAGAGCCGGACCGGATCAGGGACAGAACCGGAGGAACCAGAGTTCTGCGGGCCGACCCAAACCAGCAACCAGCTCATATGAAATACATAAGAACCTGGATCCCTGATTTATTGTGTTTTGCTCCTGATGGTCCAGTAGACTTTAGCTAGCTTAGCGTTCACACCTCACCAACCGGACCGGACTTTCTAAACGGACTGGAGTTGGGTTGAAGTGGACTGAAGCGGACCCGGTGGGACTGACGCCTTAAAGTTCTCCTGACTGTTAACGCCGTCAAACCGGGCCGAGACTCAGAATAATTCTGCCTCATGGAGAATAAAAGACGAGATTATAATTTATCATAATCTCTGCTTCCATGTCCTCAGCATCACCGGCCCTCCACCATGCTTAACAGAGGAGCTTTTCCACATATTCATCCTGTTTCCCTCCAGAACCATCTGACCCGATCCGGTTCTGGATCCGGTTCTGACTATAAACCCAAATGAATTTACTGTCTGTGCTCATGAAGGTCAACATGTCCGCCTCTCTTTAGAGACATGATTTCCTGTTTTTCCCGTTTTGTAGAGGGCAGCAGAAGGCTGCTCCTGTGTGTCGGGTCAAACAGGAAGTGATTGATTATTGATCAAAAGTTATAAACGCTGCGTCGTCTCCAGGTGTGGTGGGCGGAGCCTGCTGCTCCGCTCTGACCATCAAACATGTTAGAATAACTCCAGATCCTTTTGTCCTTGGGTAAAAACGCAGCCAGGCGTCTTCACTTGTTTCATTATCCGTCGCCATGGTAACAGATGCTTATTTCCCCACACAGTCATTCATCTTTACTTAAAGGCACAGAGCAGCGCTAAAAGGGACAGACCAACATCCGTCAGCGGGACGTTTTCTGCTTAGAGAGACAGAAAACAGGAAAACAGAACATCGTTCATCTAAACCACAGAAGAAGAAAAAACGAGCAGGAGCTCAGAGACGGATGGAGGCAGACGGTCCAAAACCGAGCAACACCAAGAGTTAGACCCAGAACCTGATCAGCAGAACCAAACAGAACCGGGTCCGTTTGAAGAACTGCTCCAGTTACATCCAGTTTATTTATGTCTCATTTATTTAAATCTATGAAGAAAATAACATTTATTTAGTTTTTTCTTTCCGGCTTTCAGCTGAAGGAGGATTTAAAAAATATATTTATGATCAGAAGATTAAATATTAATAACCTAAAAAATGAGAAAAATGTTTTTTATTCGTTTGTGGAAAATTAAAATCTGTTTTGACGGTTTTGGTTCTGTTTGTATCATATTTACTGACCCAGATGCATCAGTTCTGGTTCTGGTTCTGGTTCTCTGTTCTGATCGTTTTGATGTTCCTCACAGAGACGAATCAAAGCCTCCACCTGCGACTGCTGACACCTGCAGAGGTCAAAGGTCATCACAGCCTCACTGAGTCACTGCCAGGTGCAGAAACACGGCGGGTCCGGTCCAAACCGGGACAGAACCTGCTGGGTTCTCATGTTACGGCTCTTATTTCACAGAAAAAGATCTGGAGAGTGGTTCTGTTTGGTTCTGCTGGGTTTGGTTCTGCTAGGTTTGGTTCTGCTGGGTTTGGTTCTGTTTGGTTCTGTTTGTTTGGACCTGTAGAACCTGATCTGCGTTTCTTCTTCAGTCCAAACTAAAGTAAAAATCATCAAACTATTGAAGCAGAGGAACAGAACCGGACCGTGACTCTGACCAGAACCCATCAGAACCGACATCCAGATGGCCGACGCTCTGCTCGCTCAGCGGACCCGCTCCCGGAGTCGGAACCACAGCTGAACCGGGCCGCTGACTCATCCCCTCCAGCAGCAGCGCTGCTCACCTGCCTATCTGGGTCAGAACCGGGCCAGCGCTCACCGCCTCAGAGCATTTTTCACCCTCAGGGTGCTGATCCAGCGAGCGGCGCTCAGACGAAGCGGCGTGAAGAATCTGCGTGTCAGAACTTTCCGGGTCTGGACCCGAACGGAGCAGCTGGAGAACCTGCCTTCATTTATCCTCTGCAGGAACAATAATAGGTTCTGATGACGCTGGAACACCGGACCGCTGCAGCTGCAGAACCTCTGAGGAGCTGCTACAGCGAGATCCGACCAGGAGGGAGACCGGACCAGATCAGAACCGGACCCGAACCGGACCTGACCCTGGATTTAGACCTAATCCTGCAGAAACCACCTGAACCAGAACATCCTGCCGGGCCCGACGGACCCGGACTGAGTCAGCACAGGTCATGTGCACAAATCAGTCACTTCCTGTTAGGAACACACACACTTCCTGCTGCTTCGCTGCTACACACACCGAGCAGGAACACACACGGCGTTTCCAGGAACACGCACAACGTTTCCAGGAACACACACAACGTTTCCAGGAACACACACAACGTTTCCAGGAACACACACAACGTTTCCAGGAACACACACGGCGTTTCCAGAAACACGCTGGAAACGCCGTGCGTGTTCCTGCGTTTCCAGGAACACGCACGGCGTTTCCTCAGATTTAACAGTTGATAAAAATCACATTTCGGTTCATGATCTGTGATTTGCTGCAGCTGAACTCAGCAGGAGTGAAGAGAAATCAGGAAACGATTCAGAGTCCAGGTGTAGAAATGATCCCGATTTAAAAACATTTCTTCAGACTTTTAGTTCTGTTTGTCGTCCCAGTTTTTGTTTCTCAGATTCTTCCTCCAGACCAACATCAGACCAGGAAGTTGATCAGTTCTATAGTTATTGGGTCGGGTCCTCACCTCCTCCTCTCTCTCCTCGTCTCCCTCTGACCCCTCGCTCTGCTCCTCCTGACCCTCCTCCTCTTCCTCCTCCTCCTCTTCCTCTGGAAACTCCACGTCGGATTCTCCGGGGGCGATGGGAACGCTGATGGTCAGGTTGGGGTTGGTCATGTAGCTGTCGTCCTCCGGAACCACGTACTTCTCCACATGGCGGCCTGGAACAGATGGGTCGGGTCGGTTCTGGTTCTGTCCAAATAAACCCAAACTCTGTGTGTGTGTGTGTGTGTGTGTGTGTTACCGATGACGGCGCCGTTGGCCTCAGTGTGAACGGTGCTCAGACGTTTCAGCTTCATCATGGCTTTGGCCTCTTTCCGTTTCTGCCGGCGCCGCTTCAGGTTCCCATTGAAGAAGTCCACCACCTAGAACCCAGAACCAGCGGGTCAGAACCAGCGGGTCAGAACCCGGTCAGGACCAGCGGGTCAGAACCAGCGGGTCAGAACCAGGTCAGGACCAGCAGTACCTGTCGGCGGCACCAGGCCAGGCCCAGAGTGATCCGGTGGATGGCGATCTGCAGGTTGTTCATCTCCCCGTCTTCATCTGGGGCAGACAGGTTGTCGGAGCTGAAGCTGCTGAGGAGCAGAGCCAGGAAGAGGTTCAGCAGCTGCAGACAGAGCAGAGGGGGCGGAGTCAGAGCCGGTTCTGACCCGGTCACATCTCAGCGGTTTAATCAGCTGAAAACAACTAGTTTAAAGTGAAGCAACAGGAAGTGATGTAGAAAACCAGACAGAAATCAAAACAAAATGTCTGATTCATTCATAATTCTGACATGGAGCCGATGAAGCATCAACCCTGCGGCTGGACGGTGGTTACCTAGCAACCAGCAGCTGCTGAAACCGGGCCACTGGGTCAATAACCGACACCAGGAAGCAAACTGAACTGGCTGCATGTTTCATCACTTCCTGCAGCTCCAGAAGAGAAAAAACAGATAATAGTTTTAATTTATGTATAATAACAAATGAAGGTTTTAGCAGTTTAATAATTACACTGAATGGAACCAGCAGCAGGTTTTTAATCTATTGGTATTTTCATTAATATTTCCAATAAAAATCAACATCCCACAAAAGAAAACGCTTTAATTCACTTTTCACAAAAGATTTCAGTTTTTCTTTATTTTAAAACCAAAAACTGAAAATAAAATAATGTTTTCTTTTAACAACATTTCCTGCAGTTTTGTCTAAATATGTTTTCTGAAACTGGACTGGCTGCAAATATCTGATCTAAAGTTTCTGATGATATAATAATTATCCTCCAACAGAGAGAGAGACGTATTATTTCTGTGTGTGTGTGTGTGTGTGTGTGTGTGTGTGTGTGTGTGTGTATTGATCCCAGCTGGTGCCATGTTTGTTGTCGTTGTGTGATACTGATCTCTGTTGCTGTCATGGCTCCCCTCACCCCAAATCGCTGTCGTCTGATTGGTTGTGTAATCCACCACCAATAGATCAATGATTCTGATTGGCTAACATGGCAACCTGCGGTATTGACCAATGACCTTCCTGCTTTCCAGCGGTCAATACCCGGACCCTGACAGGAGCGACTGCAGAACCAGCAGAACGTTTCCTCGTTACAAGAAGGAAAACAGCTTTAATTCCAGGTTTGGCCACTTGGGGGCAGCAGAAAGGCTACGATGTTAAACAGCGGATTGTAGCGTTAGCCATGAGAACAAAGTTCCTCTGCTGTTGAGAAAAAGCTCTAGTTACCATGGTAACTGGTTTTTAATGGTGGTTTCCATCATGGAGCTGAACGACGTTTACTGGACCAGCAGAGAGACGCTTCATGGTTTTACTGGAAACTTAAATTCTCCTTCAGTAAACCTGCTGCTGTCCTGGAAACGGCGCCGCAGCGAATCCAGGGGGAACCAGGCCGGGTCGGGTCGATCCAATGCATCACAACAAACCGCAGACAGCAAAGCCTCCTGGGAAATCCCCAGGAGGGGCTGAGGGAGTCCCAGTAAACCAGAGCAGGCAGACAGAGACAAACTGGGAGAACTGGGAGGAACATGGATCACATGTAGAGGTTCTAATGGTTCGGTTCTGTTCAGACGGATCCAGTGTTCACTGAGCAAAACATCACGATTCTTCTTCTCTGTTCTCAAATATCACAATTTAATTTGATAAAAGTCATTCACCTGCTTCAGCTGAATCGGTTAAAAAGAACTGAATCGACTGAACTGAACTGAACTGAATCAACCTGAACTGAATCAACCTGAACTGAACTGAATCAAACTGAACTGAATCAAACTGAACTGAACTGAATCAACCTGAACTGAACTGAACTGAATCAAACTGAACTGAACTGAATCAAACTGAACTGAATCAAACTGAACTGAACTGAATCAAACTGAACTGAATCAAACTGAACTGAACTGAATCAAACTGAACTGAATCAAACTGAACTGAACTGAATCAAACTGAACTGAATCAAACTGAACTGAACTGAATCAAACTGAACTGAACTGAATCAAACTGAACTGAATCAAACTGAACTGAATCAATCTGAACTGAATCAAATTGAAATGAATCAATCTGAACTGAATCAAATTGAAATGAATAAAATTGAACTGAATCAAATTGAACTGAACTGAATCAAACTGAACTGAACTGAACTGAAACAACCTGAACTGAACTGAACTGAATCAAACTGAACTGAATCAAACTGAACTGAACTGAATCAAACTGAACTGAATCAAATTGAACTGAATCAAATTGAACTGAACTGAATCAAACTGAACTGAACTGAATCAAATTGAACTGAATCAAATTGAACTGAGTCAAATTGAACTGAACTGAAGTTCTTCTTGTGTCTGAAACAGTTCTTTGACTCCTTCCTGTTTCTATCAGTTCATCTGCAGGTCAGAACCGACCCAGAACCGGTCCTCCTCTACAGAACCTCAGCGGAAACATGAGACCCAAACCGGGTCGGTTCCACTGAGGTTAAATGTTCAGAACAAACCCATTCGGACCAGAACCCTGTTGAGCTGCTGGGTTCAGAGAACCAGTGGGTCCAGCTGGAGCTCCACACGTCTGACGAGAGGAAGAGGAGGATGATGAAGAGTTTGTGGTACCAGGTGCGCTGCAGGTGAAGCGCTGACTCAGCAGAATCTGTTCAGCGGCTCGTTTGTCATGAGCAGCGGCAGCTGAACATCTGCTGCGCCTCCGTCGGGCCCGATGGACCCACCTACAGCGGGGAGGACCTGCTGCTGCTGGTCGCCATGGCAACGCGGGACGCAGCGGCCCGTCCCAGTGAAACCAGTCCAGACCGACGTTCTGGTTCTGAGAACCTCTTGGAGAGAAAAGCTGAACTCCATCGGGAGGTTTCAGGAAGTATGTTCTTCTTCTGCTGCTCCTCATTCTCCATTCTTCTTCTGTGGTTTCTATTTTCCTTTCTATTCTTCGTTTATTTCTCTTTGCTGTTTTTGTTCCATATTTATTATTTTCTCTAAAGTTCTTCTGTTTCATCTGATTTTTCTTTGTTCTTGTATTTTTTAATTTCCCTTTGTGAAAATTTCTTTAGTTCTCGTCGTTATTGCGTAACGTCGTTCCTCAATGCGACGTTTCCATGGATCCTGATGATGTTTCTTATTTTTATTTACTTTAAATTATTTTTCTTCTTTTGTTGTCCAGGTTTATTTTCTTCGCCTCTTTCTTCTTTTCTTCAGTCAAACTTTAACTTTAATTAGATTTTTTCATCTCAGGGTGAAACACTGAGGGTCCCACAAAGGAAAATACACACACACACACACACACACACACACACCCACACACCCCCACACACCCCCACACACCCACAGACACACACCCACCCCAACACACACACACACACACACACACGCCCACAGACACACCCCCACACACCCACCCCAACACACACACACACACACACCCACAGACACACCCCCACACACCCACCCCAACACACACACACACACACACACACACACACACGCCTCCACATCTCCAGATCACAATCGGAGCGTTTCTAATGGGATAAATCAGATGAACGGGATCGTTGCGGTTATCCTGACTCAAACGCACCGCGATGTGTTCAGGTGCATTTCTTCAGTCGGGTCAGCGTAAACCTCTGGAGGAGGTGTGTGTGTGTGTGTGTGTGTGTGTGTGCGTGTGCTGTATCAGCCTCATTATTAAATCTCCATGACAGCATTAAGCCAGCAGCTGAGAGGAGTCGAGTTATTGCTGCGAACCCAGAGAGTCGTTACGATCCGCTGACGGACGGAGAGACGGAGACACTTCAGGCTGATCAGAACCAGGAGGAGGAAGAGGAGGAGGAAGAGGAGGAGGAAGAGCAGGAGTTTAAGTCGCACCCCGGGCCAAACTATGAAAAAAACTGCGACTTATAGTCCGGAAAATACGGTAGAATATTTGTCTAAAACACTTAAATATTCTATCAGTTTATGTTTAAAATTCAACTGAAATTCTACAACTTAAATGACCAGAATTAACTTTAGTTAGTTTATCCGCCTGGTTTTTACTGAAATAAAAAAATATTTATATAAAAATGTATTCAGAATATTTGGTGGTAATATTTACACTATAAGTGAAATGCATTAAAACAGATCAATAATTTCCATTTGCATGATTTATCGATTTCTGTTTCTACCAAAAACTGGATGATAAAAGTTTCAGTCGGGTTTTTAGATCTCAACTCTACAATTTTATTCATTTTCTTTCTTGTTTTGTTTATTTTGGATATTTAAAATGTCGTCCAACATTTAACACTTAAAGTTTTAAATTGAAATTTAAAGTTTATTGATCTTTGAGAATATGTTCTTGCATTATTATTAGTATGCCATTAGCAATATATTAGTTTAATGGTCTGAAAATGAAAATATTCCCATTTATCACAAGAACTTCTGGGATAATTTATGGTCCAGTAACATTTTTATCCTGACAGGACCAGAGACGTTCAAATTAAACACATTTAAAATCTATTAGTGAGTTTTGTGAATTCAGAAGACAAACATTTTTTTCTCCATCTCTACTGATCTGTTGGTCGACTGAAGAGACCAGAACCAGAACCAGAACCTCAGCAGCCAGAAACGCCGCAGCTGAAACCACAGACTTTCAACTAGAGGTTCACCGATTCATCGTCCAGCCGATTTATCGTCCAGCCGATTCATCGTCCGGCCGATTTCATTCATTTTGTGAGATCACTGATCAGCAGATACGTAAATGTGAAGCTGATCTGATCTTCCTCTGTAAAGCTCTAAAAATCAGCTGCTGTCTCTTTGCTCTGCAGTGAGTTTGTCGTTTAGCCCCGCCCACAACCTTAGCCCCGCCCATCACATTAGTCCCGCCCACCAGGTTATGTCTGAATGTCTACAGTAACATTAGTCGCTCCTCTGTGACTTTAATATATTTAAAAATGTTTCAGACAAAACAATCTTGGTATCGGCCAAAATCAGAATCGGCAGGTTTTTCTTTTTTAAAGATCAGGAATCAGCCAGAAAACTGCAATCGGTGCATCACTACTTTAAACCCAGCACAGGCCAAACCGGGTCCATCTGGTCGGGTTCAGAACCAGCAGCTTCTCTAACAGCCCCCGCGGCGGCAGCGCCCCCTGGCGGCCCTCAGAGGAACTCACCACCAGGTTTCCGATAACCATGACCAGCATGAAGACGAGGATGCAGAGCGGCTGCCCCGCCACCTCCATGCAGTCCCACATGGTCTCGATCCACTCGCCGCACAAAACCCGGAACACGATGAGGAAAGAGTGGAAGAAGTCCTTCATGTGCCAGCGGGGGAGGACGCAGTCCTTGGAGATCTTACACACACACTCCTGCAGGAACACAGCAGAGGTCAGACACGGCGCGGCGCCCGACCCGGCCACCGGGGGCGACGGCGGCTCACCTGGTAGTTCTTCCCGAACAGCTGCATCCCCACTACGGCGAAGATGAAGACGATGATGGCGAGGACCAGCGTCAGGTTGCCCAGGGCGCCCATGGAGTTCCCGATGATCTTGATGAGCGTGTTGAGGGTCGGCCAGGATCGGGCCAGCTTAAAAACACGCAGCTGGGGCAGAACAGGGGACAGGGGTCAGAGGTCAACAGTTGGTAACAACAGGAAGGAAAACTTTTCATTCAGGATTCAATCAACTCTGACTGACTGGACCAGATGCAGATCATATAGATCTGAGTTTCAGACACAAAATGATCAGCAGCTCCAAATATCAGGAAGTGGACTACAGCGCAGGGCATTCTGGGTAAATACAACCAAAGCTAACGTGTTAGCCTAGCGCTAGCAGCAGAAACGGCTCCTGGTCTTCAGCCAAAGACTAAAGAGAAATCAGAAATCTGATCCTCCATCTTGTTTCCATCTGGTGAAGAAGGAAGTTGCTCTCAGTGTCTTCAGAGGTTTTTGTGTTGT
>CAEFZY010062890.1:0-13251 GCA_903066815.1 Brachyrhaphis roseni | reverse complement strand
ACTCATAACTCAAGTTGTGAACCACCTACAGAGTTCATACACATATCTCCAGAAACTAGAAGAAAAGAGCTTTCAAATCTTTCAAATGAGACCAACCATAAGCATGTGGGAGTTAGTATACTATTTTTGTGACCATTGGCATTTCGGAATGTAAAACAATTGTGCATAAGCTTCTGGCGGCTTCTGGCGGGTGGTTAACAAGCACTCGGTAGGTCTGATTTGTTTTTGATGTTGTTTTTTAATGAGTAAATTATAATAAAATAACTAACTGCAGGTTGCAGTTCAGCTCTTCAGTCTTCTCTCTCAATATTCTCAGGAGACAGCATGACAACTTATTTTAAAAATGTTGTGTTCTCCTGTCTTGAAGATATATTGCTTTGTTTATTGTGAAAATTACACTGGATGACTGTCGGGCCTCTGCGGTACAGCAGAAATTAAAACTCTTGGTAAAAGCAGCCAATACTCAGGATGAATAACAGGAGCCTGCATCTGTTCACACTGAAAAGGGCAATAGAGTCATTTAGGTTGTGTTTTCTTAGCAGTTAGGTATATTTATCCCAGCACATATGGTTGGAACTTGGAACAATAAGCTGGAGACAAGGGATGTGGCTAAAGTTCAAATGAGAGTAAAAAAAGTTATGAGGTGAAGAAATTATAAAGAAGCAGAAGCAGTGACGGTGACAAAGACACACAAGATGATTGATATATGGAACCATTACGAAATGAGAAAGACTGGATTCATAAACAGTGGCACGAACAGAAGTGGATTGTTTTGCAAAACTCGTATCACGTTTTGAAACGAATCCTCTGGCCAACGCCTTCCTACACAATGCCGCTCGATTCTCATCTCCCCTCAGCACTCCGTCTGGGCTTTCTCTCATTAAGCTGGATTTCTCAGGAGGAATTTCAAGTGAGACACTGGCTCTGTGTCTCTGAAAAATCCAACATTGGTTTCAGCAAGTCATCACAACATGGCTCCTCTATTAACACTCTAATAATGTTTTTACCAGTAGCTCGTATAACTGGCTCAGCAGATGCACAGATCCACCAGGTGTTTGCTAATTGCTGCTGGCTAGTCTGAAGGAGCTGAGTGGGGGGCGGGGGTCACAGGAGAGGACTGCTATGTGAGGTGAAAGCTTGGAAGCTTGTAAACTGCAGCTCCGAGGAGAACCTGTGTCTCGAAGGCGGGGCTAACTCCACCCAGGGTTTTTCCATGGATGAACCGTTGTCATGGGAGATGAAAGGATTTCTCAAACATGCATGAAAAAAATCAAGGCAACACTCCAGGTATTTTTTGTTGAGGAAATAACATAACGTGATGTAAAGCTAAGAAAAGTTGAATTTACATGATACTGCTCCTTTAAGTCATTTTATTGCTGGCAACGATGTCGTGGCCCCTACTTAGTATGGGGTTGTTTACAGCGCGGACGATTCCCGGTAAGCCTTATTGAACTGACGCATTCCATATGTTACGACTAAACGTTGGCCGTGATGTATGCTATTGATTGCTAGTTAGGTAAAATCACATCCAACTTCAACAAAGACCACGCCTCCAGGAAGTGATCGTTTCTCCATTGCTGAGTTGTAGACCGTCGGGATGAAGTAAAGCTTAGAACCTCTACAATCTTTCCAGATGTCTTGAGACTGACGGCGATGGAAGAAGGCTGAGTTTGTGTCTGTGGAACCATTTTGGTCTTGGAACATTATCTCAAAGGACCCAGTGATGACAAATTTTCATCAATCAGATTTTCGTCTAAGCAGTTCATAATGCCAGGTGCTTTTGGCAAAGTTCCCAGGGCTTATTGGAAGAGCATCACAGATCTTCCATAAAATTTAACAACCATGATGTTTTTCTACATATGAAACACTTACAGTAAATCCTAAGAAAACAGGAAATCATCTCATGAAAGGTTCCTAGACACAGGGCGCCTCATGGCTTAGAGGTACGACAGCCACACCAAACACACAGACACTCCAGATTAAATTAAGAGGTAGTGTTTAAATAAAAACAAATGCTTCTGATTCTGAAATCATAAATTGGGCTTTTCTAAATTAATTTTTTCTAAAGTTGGCATAAGCTTTTGTTACTGCAATGGAAAAACACAAGTTTATTTTAGAGCATTTCACACATTGTAAGCTGGACAGTCGTTTTTTCTTTAAGATACAGTGACTGTAAATTTTCACCATAAGGAGAAAGACCTGTTACTGTGGATTAGCATGCTTCCACTGTGTGTGTGATTCTTCCCAGTGGCTCTTTCCAGAACACTTTGCCATGTTTTCCACACCAAAGCGTTAGCCTCAGCAATTTCCAGTTCATTTTCACTTGGAACCTCGACATGTGGTCGGTCAGTATAGGCACTTTATTGTCCACGTTAGGAGAAATTCGTCCTGGACGTCGTGGGTTAAACAAAACTGCTGCCACAATGAAATTCACTTTTAAAAAAATAAAACTCAGACTAGTACAACATTAAAATGGATTCAGACCATCAACACCGCTGGTGAGATAAATTAAACCACCACAATTACACACAGAAAGTCCTGTTTTTGTTTGGCTGGTGCTTCAGCTTGTTGAGGCACAGAGTTGCTTTCGTAGGAAAAACTCAAAGAGCATCTTAGTGATGTCATGGTCTACTGATCTGCCTTAGCTAAAAACCATGAGAAACAGGTAGGGAGACGTCGACATGTCAGCTAGAAAACGCTTGAGTGCTGCAGATTAAATGATTCAGACATCGCTCTGAAAATCTCCATCACTTCAGTGGAGCTGGAATCAGCTACCAGCAACGTTCGTCCTGTTCCTGTGTGACCAGATGTTAATGGGTGTGAGGCAGACCGTGGACAGCTGCACAATGACCATTTCACATATCCGTGTCATGATGGCGTCTTGATTTTTTTTATCAGAGCTGCTATCTGATGTAGTAAATGAGTCAAGCTTTCACTCATGCATTCTGGCGGAAGAAGAGGTAATGGAAGGAATGTTGAAATACGATGGAGGAGGTGAGATTCTCAAGAGTCAAACTGAATTCTTATGTAACAGAGGTGATACGGATTTAAACGACAGACGGAGAAAGATGTAAGATTGCCTTGCTGTCAGTGGCAGGTCAACAATAATGGCAGAGGTCGCCCTCAGGTGGCAAAAAGTGGCATTGCGTGTGGATGGACAGGCTGCTGTCTGTTCTGGATTGAGAAAGTCTGAAAGGTTCAACAGAGAGCTCAGCTTTAGCCAAAATTAAATGTAGTCCATGTCAGTAATAAGGAATAGAATTCTGTTTATTTACATATCTATATGTAATGGCCTAAGTCATTTTTGCCAAAAGAGTTTTTTTTATTTTTATTATTATTATTACTTTTTTTTGTTGTTGTTGCCTAAAACACTTTTGGCAAAAAAATTATTAATTAATAAATACTTGCCATCATTTTTAGGAGAGTGAAAAACATATAAAACTACAATTCAAGTATGCCATGTTTAAAATATATATTAACATGTTTCACTTATTAATTTTATGCAGTAACTATTTGTTTTGAAAAAAAGTTTTCAGATTTTTTTTTTTTTTTTTTTTACCCCAGTAATTTGTGTCAAAGTCATCTTTTCCTTGGCTGGCAATCGAGTCAACGTTCGTAGTTTCATTTAAAGCAGAAGGATTAGGTGGCAAAAAGTCCTAAGAAGGGAAAAAAAAAACTCAAGAGCTGATCAACAAAGTCTCATAATTAACAGGAAAAACAAATAATAAATAAAAACAGGAAAAAGAGGTGGCAGGATTTGTGTTATTTCACATGTTCATAAAACAAAACCAGGCACTAAAAGTGAGTCTCCTCTTCCTCATTTGAGTCTCATAAAATAACATAAAATTCTTGTAGCTAAGAAAAAAATGTATTTAAAAAAAGGGTGGGGAATGCCTCATTGTGATAGTAAAATATAAAAAAAAAGTTCAGTAATTATTTGTTCTTTTTTAGTCTTTTAGCTTTTCCTTCTCTCTTCTTACTGTGAACAGGTTTTCTGCCCTCCCCCCAGTTTAATTCCTGCCTCACATGTTTGGCTCTCTGCAGGAGTCAAGGACTAATAAGGGCACAGCAATAATCCGCTCTGTTGCTGGTTCACAGTCAGTCGGGGAAAACACAGACCGACCTATAAAAGCAGCTGTGCTGCTGTGGGTCTAAGGTGATTATTGAGTTCAAATAAGTTTTAATGGCTTTAAACTGTAAAACCCTGACTCAAACAAGAATAAAGCTGAACTAGTGGCAACATGCTGACTTCCACTCAGGAAATATTGGTCGAATCTTAAAGAGTAGCTAAACCCCAATCAACTTTTTTTTTCTTTTTTTTTTTTTGCAGATAACATTTACAAATCGATCCTTAAGACTGCTATGTTTATGACATTGTGTAAATTTTAACATATTAGTGTGAACTTGTTTAATGCTGAAACATTTAGCCTTAAACAGTCTTAGTGCTGCCCTCTTCAGGTTGAAGGGAAGAAACTGCAGTCAAACTTTCCTATTGTTGAACTCAGTACAGCTTTGTTGATGTCTCCACCAGGAGGTTCCACTATAACGTTATCTCACTCCAAAAAATGCTTCTGTGATGAGTCAGGATGTTGGAATTGTAAACAGTGATTGTTGCTAGTTATGTCAACAATTATTTACAAAAACTAAATAAGGGTGGCAAAGTTGCTACGTCAGCAGTGTTTCTTGGCAAATCCAAGAAACACTGCTGAAGAGGTGGAGGTTACACTTTCCCATCATGTTCAAAGTGGATTGATGTTACGGTACATTTCCATTCAGTATCAAAATATTTCAACAACCTGAAAGAATCACACTCTTCTGCCGCCCAAACTTCATTTTATTTATGCTTTGAGAGCTTGTATCTCCCCCCGCATGCTTAGGCTATGCAGCCCTGGGCGAAGAGCCGTACTGACTTGATCAAAAACAGCCTCCGTTATGAACAGTTTGTAGTAAAGCATCTTTCACTGGAAACAACTAAATATCTGACTGTGTGACATTGTAGCTTGATGCGAATCCATCAATCCACCAAACCATCTGTCTTTTATTTATTCTGCTTTTTTATTTAACAATCACAATATAAGGGATAGAAAGTGAAGCCAAAAGAATTTCTTTCTTTTTTCTTCTTTTTTTTGAAAGAAACGACTAGTAACACACATGCATGACACTCACAACATGACTTCTGTTCTGTTCTGAGAACAAATCTGACTACGGCACATTAAACTGGAACAATCGAGCAATAGATCTGACATGCTAAAGAGCAAAGAGGAGGAGTTCAGGTACACAGAACAGGACATGAACATTTCTGGTCAGCAACAATGTCTTGGTGTCCATTTTCCTTTTAGCAGCCTAGATTCTAGTGGTACATGGTAAAATGGGTCTTGGCTTTATCTGGACACCTTGTCAGCTTTAAAAACAAAATCCTAATCTGATGCTAAAGGGATACCTAAGGATTTTTGAAGATTTTTTTTTTTTAAATTTAACACCACACCTACAGTAGATGGCTCACTTGGCATCGTCATTTAATATAAATCCAACTTAGTTGTTCTTGTATATTAAAGCTAGCAGCTAGCTTGAGAGGGGCAAAGACCATGTGAACTTTTACTGTCTTAAAATAACTAAAATCAAAAACTCCAGAGAAATTTATGGAAAAGTTATTTTTTGAATCTTTAAAGTGTCACCATGTTTGCACTGGGAAAATAACACACAAGCAAATGACTGAGAAATGCAGGTAGGAAATGGTGCACCATCGATAATCTTCCTGTCTGAAACATGTAAAGTGTTTTCATTCACAGTAAATACCTTATATAAAAAGTGGGATCAGTAAACGCTCTTCTTTTTTTAGCATGTTGGTATTCTACTGCTTCATTATATATCAGTTGCTCTGACCAAAGGTTTCTGTGATCTATACTGTGTATGTTTCACATGAGAAGATTATTACTGGTGCAACACCTCCAGTTATTTTCTCAAGTCTTTTACCTTTGAGACTCAAATTAGCTGATGTAAAAATGGGAGAGAATTATTAACAAAATAAAACAGTTACATTTTATATGTCATCAGCTAGCTGGCTAGCAGATTAGCCAGCTAGCTAGTTGGCTCAAGTAAGCTGGATAGCTAAAACAGCCAGCTAGCTAACAGATTAGCTTGAACAAGGTTAGCACAGTTATCTTGTGCTTTTGTTGCTGAAAATAGCACTCTGCGTCTTAGTGCTAACATCTAAATAAAGATGAAATGGAGTCTTTTTTTAAAATTTCTATACATAACCCTCCTGTCTTCCATTTCTCATAAAAAGCATACAGTATAATACATAGTTCAATATTTTCAAGATTGTAGACCACATGACAACATGGCACAATTTACTCAGCATCTTGCATATTCCTTCACTAGTGAGCATGCATGTCCATGCATCTGTTGATTTGTGAAAATGAAGGTTATGCACATACACACACATACACACAATAACTTAATTTAAAGTAAAATATTACAAATAAGTCAGTAGTTCCTGGAAAGTTGCACTGTAAATAGCCCAGTTCTCAGGGGCCACGTTAGCGGATGGGGGCCTTCAGGGCAGCATCCACCTCCTCCTCAGGCAGCAGCGTGTGCCACTGAGCCACGGGTCGCCTGGGATTGGCCAGCATGTCTGACCAGTGGCGCAGCCCGACGCCGGAGGCTCCGTAGCCGATCCAGCACTTCCCAATGGGATCGTTGCTGCCCAGTTTGTCGTAGTCGTACACAGTGATCAGCACCTGGATTTTCTGTGTGTGGAGACAGTGTAGGTGTCAAAGGTCGTTCCTGTAAACGTCTCGCTCAATGTTGCATTGAAATCTGATGGTCAGGGACTTGATGTATGGTTATGCAAACTTTCTGATTTAAGCTTCAAATTGTTAGCATAGTATGATGATGTTGGAGTTTAAATAATTAAAATCATATAGCTTTGTTCAATAATAACTTGGTTTTTGTTTTCCTGTATGTGCCTGAGAAAGCCTTATTATCCACTATTAAGACATTGTGACCCGATTGTGTTATGGATACGTCACATTTCCTCAACGACAAAAACACTAACAATGACTAAATCGAAAAGCAAACTATGTTTATGCAAATCAATCAAGCCTACTTCTAAGAAATATTTACAGAAAATAGTCTGAAAAGGTTTCCTTATTTCAAAAGAAATAATTTTCTGTTGCACTACGTTCATGCAACAGTCAACAGATCCAAATATCGGTTCAACTAAGCAGCGTACAAACCTGAATTTGGGAGAAGGGAATCTCAAAGCTGAAGCTCTCGTTGAAGTAAGGATTTAGAGTGTTTTGCTTCACAGTTGTCTTCTTCTTCTTGAGTCGCTTGCCGTTGTGTTGCAGAACCACCTTGACAAACGGATCTGAGAGGGACAAACACGAGTCAACACAGACTTCCAGTACGAGTCGATCATCAGCCTTTAGGTATGCAAACAACATATACCTGACAGTCCTCCGACGTCCATTTTCTTCAGGTTCTTTGCTTCCATCACATTGACCGTCAGCTTACCGGCCGTGGGGACGTAGCGAAGGGAAATGCAGATATCACCCAGTTTCTCTTGCTGTCAGAAACACAACGCATATCTCAGGCATTTTGTTGAAGTCTCGATATTGGAAATGCCTAGTTTTGGAGGAAAAAAAAACAAACATTTACCTCTTCTTTTTCTCCACCAACTAGATCTTTCCATTCATGTATTGGTTGTCCGAGGTCTATGCTGTTCATTGGGATCTTGATTTCGCCGATGACATCGTGTTTTCCAAAACGGTCGAAATCAAAAACTTGCAGCACCAGAGTTTGACCACCCAGTTCACTGTAAGGGATCTGGAGAGGAAGAGTGTTAGCATTAAATTTAGCTTTGAATTCTGTTAGGAAATACTATAGTATTCTAAAACGACATCCGTGTATAGACCTTAAAAGTGAAAGTCTCGTTAAACACAGGGCAGAGATTCTTGCGTTGAACTTTGGTCTCGAACTTCTTCTTCTTGTCCGGCAGCATGTACACTTTAACGTAAGGGTCGGAGGTTCCGCCTATGTCCATCGCTGGGAGGTCCTGAGCCTGAAGGATGCCCACGATCAACTTCAGAAGAATCCAAGAGCAGAAGATCAGTTCAAGTTCCAAACTACAGCTGCGTTTATGTTACAAATCTACACAAATCTACGTAAAGTCTATTTTCTGCTAATGTTGAAAAGACACAATTTGGCAATCACATGTGAATTGTCTTGTTCACATAAGTCTGTAACAGATGTAAACAGTCGCATGAGATGCTAGTACTCATCATCTACCAGCCAATCAGAGGAGACTTCAGCGTTGGGAGCAGCTGCGTATCCAGTGTTTTGGGGAAATTTTAGCCTGTGATTTGGCAGACGAGATATGGATTCAACACATTGGAATGACACACAACTTTTTATGACCTGTGATGCTGTGAGAGCTCTGGTGGAGCCAGCTGTTCGTTGTCCCAAAAACAAAAACAAACCATCATCCTCCTACCACTTCCTGTCATCTACTACTGGCTGTAGTTTCAGCCAGTAGTAACATCCTGTTGTTGATCAGGTGACTCGTGCGAAGTGAAAGAAGTGTTTCTGTTTGCAGTTTTGTGAAACACATCTTTTTGGCCAAAAAGCCACTTCCTCTTAGCTTTTTTAAAATTGGAATGTTTCTATTAAATGAATTTATTTCAAATTGCACAATTTTATGGTTAATGCTGCATGTGTAACAGGTACATTTTTCTTACCACCTTGAACATTTAACCATGTGTCAATGTGCAATTGAAAATAATGAGGTGGTAAAATATTAATGGTCTTTCTTAATGTTTAGCTGAAATGATGCCTAGCCCATCAATGTTTTCATTTTTTTATTTATTTATTTATATTTGTCTCTTTTTTTTTTTGCCAGCAAATCCAAATAAGGCATCATATTTTGTATACCACCAAAGCCTGTTTGTGTTCAGACCTTAATAAATTTCCTACCAAAGGAAACTACAAGTTAAAAGACTCTGAAGTCTTTAAAGATTTTCAGCTGTTGACATCTCTTGCTACTGTATTCATGGACTTTCATTTTGACGAGAGCTGTATTTAGAACAGGAAACAAATAGAAAAAGCATAATGAGAGATTTCTTGGTTTCTCCTCTGCTACTACATTATTTGAAGCTTAGGTCTAGTGTAGCTCTGTTTTGAGATTGAGTTTTCCCCTGTATCCTGATTCCAGAATGTAACCTAAATCATTTTGTTGCTGATTGGTCTTGACAATCACCAGTCAGTTAGAAACTCAAAAATCTTATCTTTGCTCCGTAGGTGAACCTATCATACTAAGAGCCATCAGCCGTGCTCTGGGTAAATTTGCACCTTTACCAATTGGTACCTTTGGGTTACGTCTTACTGTCTGAATATATTTCCAATTAAAATAACTTTAAATTTCAGTTCCCAATCCAGGCATCTACCAAACCTCACCCATGTATGTCAAAGCTTTAAAAAATGAAGGTTGTAAAATCTTGTTCTAGTTATGATAACTTTAGAAAAGTCAATGTGGTGTATTGTGTGTCAGCACTGTGCACCTGATTATCAGTAAAGTTGTAATCCAGCGAGTACTCCAGTTTGCCCAAAAACTCCTTCTCCTCTTCCTTCTCTTCCTCTCCATCCTGAAAAATATGACAGGGCGGTAAACTGTCATGGTATGGGGTTCCATTTGTGTCAAAAATAAGTAGAAGTCATATGTGTAGATGTTGTTGGTCTATGTCGTTGCCATGTGTCTTTGTTTGATGTCTGTGGTCTTAGTGCTTTATGGAAATGTCGATGTTGCATGTAGATGTTGCATATATAGGTGATGCATATGTTAGATATTGCATATGTCTATGTTGCGTATGTTATGTCTCCAGCTGCGTCGTGGTTATTACTCCCTGTCATCTTGTCAATTCATCTGCAGTAAAGCAGTGAACTCCTTGCAGATGTTTTTTGATGCTACTGCCCCCTGCTGTTGGTTCAAGTAGTTGTCGGAATGTCTTTAACTTCTGTGATTGGTCAATGTCGTCGGTCCATGCTGTTAGTTCATGTTGTTGGTCGTTGGTCAGTGTTGCTGTTGCCTGTTCTCTTCGCCATTAATAAGTCTTGAAGTAGGTCTTGTCTGATCAAAGAGTTTATTCCAGTTTTCCATACAATACAAAAACACACACAAATTACAAAAGGTTTTTTTTGTACTGTTGTAACCATTAAACAATACATTCCTTCATTTTGTCCATTTTTTTCTGCTTATGGTTTTTTTTTTTTTTTCGGGATTATTCAGCAACACAAATCCATAGAAGAAATCAGTTCTTCTCACCTTTTTCTCGTCTCCTTCTTCTCCCTCCTTATCCTTCTTTCTGCGCCCCCTCCCGCCTCCCCCTTTCCTCTCTCGAGCCTTCTTTTGCTTCTTGCCCTTGTTGAAACACTTCTTGTAGATGCAGAACCCAAGGCAGGCGACGAGGGCAAGGACCACAACCACGATGGCCCCCACGGCCCACATGGGCACTGGACAGAGGAGAGAAACGGTCAGGAGCCAGGCGGACAGCTCTGATTCTACCTGAAAGGGTTGATAAACTGAGTCACCACTACTGTAGATATACACTTGAGTAGTATATCTACACTCAAGATATACACTTGCATTTCTGTCAGCCGTAGGATGAATTCCATTGGTTCTTGAAATGTACATTTTCTAAGTTCTTGTGTGGAAATACAAGAATTTTACATAAAGTCAGAATTTCAACTGTGAACCAGACTTATAGTTTGTTTGTTTTTTTTACTTTAGTTTAGTTGTTGTTTTTTTAATCCCAGATTAATAAGTATTTTCAGAAATAGCATGGAATAAATAATCTCTGAAATACCCAAATGTTATATATGATTGAATGTAATTGTTTACAACTTCCAGCAATTTTTTATTTGAATTTTGCCATTTTATTAAAGCAAAAACCAGGCGATGGGAGAAGAACAGATTACACCCTGATGGGTTTAGCATTTTTGCTGGAGATTTTAATCGTGTTGATGTTAAAACTGTTTTTGCCATAGTTTTATCAACATGTTGACTTCCCAACAAGGTGACACTATTTTGGATTTAGTTTAGATAACACTCAAAAAAGCTACTCCGTTGTCTCAGGTTGGTTTTTCTGATCTCGTTACTGCACAAAGCTTAAACAAGAAGTTGCTGTGTAGATTTTGGAGAATATACAGACACTGTGATCTCTTATATTGCAAATCATATTGATGATGTGTCTCAAATGAAGACCATTACCATCCTGGCTAATTACCTGCTGCTTGGAGCGTTGAGTGATAGATCTCTGCTAAAATGGTCTAACAGAGATCAGGTTTGTTGCACGTCTTGATACGACAGACGTGTACAGAGGATACGATCTGTCCCATCCTGTGCCTTTCAGCTGATAGTGTAAGAAGGATTTTTTTTTTTTCTGGCATTAATATCCATAAGACGACAGATGATAGACCTGATCATGGGCTGAAAGAAGATCTAAGAGACGTCTTCAGTGACATGTTTAACATTCTTTGGAATAAGCTAATGTTCCACCGTGTTTCAAAATGGCTGCTATTATACTGGTGCCCAACAAATCTGGACCCAACCCACTTTAATGATCACCCTGTGACATTGACATGTGTTGTTATGAAACATTTTGAACGCCCATCATGGTCATGTGACACATTAAATCTGTTCTTCCTTCCACCTTAGATCCTTTCCGGTTTGCATATAAAGCTAAACGATCAACAGAGGGTGCAGCTGGTTTTGCTCTTCATTTTGAGCTTACTCGCCTGGATTAAAAGAAAGTTTGGTTCGTTGATTTCACTGAAGCATTTAATAGCACAATAATTGATTTAAAAATTTGATGAGTTGGGGTTCAGTGAATCTCGTTGCAACTGGGTCTTGGATTTTCTCAGCCAGAGGTTGCAAGTAGTACGAGTAGGAAGATAAAGTCTCCAGCAGGTTTCTATTGAACAGTGGGCGTCCTCAGGGCTGAGTACTCAGTCCTCTGCTTTTTACCCTGCTAACACATGACTGTAACACAATTCAGCCTTTCTGCACGCTCTATTATATTGTCGAACTGTTTCTTCCATCAACCGGTAAGGAGCCTGAATACTCTTCATCTAAGCCATTAACTATGTAAGAGTTGTGTTTTTAAAATTGTATATTGTACCTGATTTGTGGGATTTTTTCTAATATTATTGCTGTGTTTTCTATGGATTATGGAAAACTTCTTTTTATAATTATTTGCTCTTACTTATTGTTATGTGATATTTTTAAGTTATTAGTTTCACCGGCGAAGGGAAAGAAACTAAATTTTGACTCTGAGTACTACAAAACTTCCTGTGGAACATGAGAAGAATGGAGAAAATGACCCGTCAGAACTAGAGCAAATCCTTTTCCTGCTAGTTGGGTCTTTCTTCAACCTAATGTAGGACACATGTGATGGCATGAGACACAAGACAGACTTACTCTTGAGTTTATGATCTTGAAGAGCGGGACACATTGTTCACACGAGAAGAAAAGGAGGAAAGACAGAATGAAAAAGTGACACATGAAATGGCAAAAAAGGATGAAAAAGGAAAACAGGATGGTGTTATGATCTCATAATGCATCAGCAACATGTTTTTCCTAAATACTCTACGTAAAGCACATTGTGTTGCGCTCACTTGGCAGGTGTGTGAGCTCGTTGAAGAACTTGTTCTTCATGCTGGCGAACTGGTGGTTGGAGTGGTGAGACGGGGGTGGAGGCGGCCGCGGCTCCCTCTCCTCTTCCCCCGCCGCCCTCCGAAGCCGCACTGCGGTCATGCTGACCAACGGCATCACTGCTCTGAAAGGACAAAGGACGGATATGAGTTGTTAGATTGTTGAAATGTTCTTTTTCTTTAACCTGCAATGATCTGGTTCAATAAAAGACACCAAACAAGAGTCAATAGCAGAACAGAGTGTTTGTCATTGGCAGAGAGGATCTAATGAGTTTTTTTTATGTGAAATAAAACTTTTTTCAAATGTATAAAATTTGAGGTTGAGGAGGAAAACAAAAATCAAGTAAAAATAGCATAAGTTTTCATGTTAAGTTTAAACACTTTGTTGTGTTTGGATATACTTGTCTATGAGTTACACCTGTAATAATATTTTTGAATAAATTTTAATTTATTATTATTCAATCCAGGGCTGCACAGTGGCGCAGTTGGTAGCACTGTTGCCTTGCAGCAAGAAGGTTCTGGGTTCGATTCCCGGCCCGGGGT
>CAEFZY010062889.1:0-12146 GCA_903066815.1 Brachyrhaphis roseni | reverse complement strand
GGCACAGCCAAGATACTGCGCAGAACCCTCAAGCTCCCAGGCCTCTGGTAGAGGACCCGAGCTAAGAGGAAGAAACACCACCCGCGGTGGGTGAGAAGGGAATTATATATATATATATATATATATATATATATAAATTTATAACAATAATATGACTTTGAACCCCATTTTTTTCTCTTATGACAGGCTAAATATCCCAAATTATTGCTGTTAATTTTCCACTCTGTGATGCATCAACCCTTTTCTCCTTTAACTCTTAAAATCTTGAACCAGGAAGTGAAAGAATGCAGTTTTTTAGCTGCGCCTCCAGTCTGCTCTGCGTTGATTCGCCGTACGTTTGGCTGGGTGACGGCAACCTGCTGCTCCCTCCCATTCATGTTGCCTCTGTGAAGATTTGTTCCCTGCAGACACGGCTTAGCATAGCTGTCACTCCGCCTCACCGTGTTCGACGTGCGGCGCCGCCGCCTCTAAAGCGAGCATTAGCGGCCTTTTGAAGTGACGACAGGAGAGAGACGGCGAACAGAACGCGACGCGGCTCCGAACCTGCGGCGGTTCAGAGCACAAACATCTGCACTGAGAATAAACACGCAGCATCAGGAAAACGCTGCCGGAGAAATACTGGAGGTTCCCTGATGAGGAATAATTAATGTTGAGGCTATAAACACGATGTGTAAAGGGGCAGCATTCTGTAAAATCTGTTTATTTTTTTTGGTCTTTCCATCATGTTTAAATGTTTTTCGACTATTAAAATGAACCTGGAGTTACTTTGATTCTTTTATGCATGTTTGAGAAATCCTTTAATCTCCATAGCAACCATTCAGCTGTTAAAACGCCTGGATGGACCTAGCCCCGCCTTCATGGCGCAGCTCCTCCCCCACTCAGCTCCTTCAGACTAGCCAGCAGCAATTAGCAACCAGCTGGTGAAACTGCTGAGGAGCTGCTGCTCAGAGAGACACTGGTAAAAACGTTAAAGGGTTAATAGAGGAGTCATGTTGGGATGACTTCCTGGAGGCGGAGCTTCAGAAAGAGCAGGAGTTCTTAAAGAGACAGAGGCCCAATTTTACAGCATTAAATGGGGAAGTAAGATTTTTATTAAGTCATATTTCATATAAACAGCATTTAACCGAAGTTAGCAGTTGCTTGATTGTGCTATAAAACACATAACACCGCCCCGTTAAAACTGCTACTGCAGGTGGAGCCGCCGTCTCCTGCAGCTTTGCTACCAACTGAACTTCAGGCTCAATCTTCTCTATGTCGATTTTCCTCTGTCGGAATGAAGGTTGGAATCTGTGGACATCAATGTTAAAGTTTTTGCAGAGTTTCTCAATTAAATTTGACTCCAGATTTTGACTTGGAGTCCAATGTCTGCCAAATGGGCCAAACATTCTGAAGTTAAAAGCTTAAATGTAAAGGAAAGAGCTGCAGAGTTTCAAACAGATTCAAAACAACCCGACTAAAAGTGTCGCCGGCCCAAACCTCCATCTGATGCATTCAGAACCTTAAATCAGTGGATCTGACCCAGATACTCAGGTCATTTCTCACATCCTTTTAAAACGAGACTCTGCTCCATTCTGACCAAACCGTTGCTTCATGGTTTAATCATGGCTCAGAGAAGAAATCTTCGCTCTCAGACACTTAGGCAAAGTGCATCGAAGTCGCTGTTTGAAACACGAAAATGTCGGCTGGAGGTTGGAGTGGAGGCTGAGATGCTGACAGGTAACAAACTGCACTTTAGGCTCTAAATGGCTTTAAAACGCGACTTTTAGAGGAAATGTAAAGTTTCTGCTGTGAAGAAAATATCAATATGTGCAGCTCTGAAGTGGAGAGGTTTGGAAAAAAGTTTTAAAAAAGAATCTAAAAGCAACAACACTGAAAAAACCATAAAATATGACCAAGTTTTTCTATTGAAAATATCTCAGTACATCTGAAATAACAGAAAACTAATTTTTCAGGAGCTTTTTTTAAGTAGGTAATTTTAATAAAAACACAGCAGTAGTATTTCTTATAAATACAAATGAATTATTGACTTAAAACCAGTTCATAAAAAGCTACTTGTAAATTAGTTTTGTCTAATTTCAAGTGGAATACAATATTTGCACTAAAACTACACAAAAAAACTTGGTAAGATTTTGTGTTTTTGCAGTGTATATTTGAAATCGACTTCAACATAAGAAAAAGACAAACCCTTAAAGGAGACCTAAACGTTTTCATTCTTACAATTGTGTTGTAAAACCAGATATTCCTGTATTTTCAGTGATCTGAAAGAAAGTAACCTGTTCATACACTGAGAATAAATTTGTTCAATCGAGCCAAAAGTGAAACCTAAAAGTTAAACAGTTCTTCAATAAACTGTATTGATAGAAAAGAACATGATCAAATCAGTTTTATTTTGTAAAAACCAAGCAGAGTTAAAACTAATAGTTATTGACATTAATATAATACAAAATGCTTTTTTAATTTTATTTTCTACAAATATTAACATCCAAAGATGTTTTAGCTGTTAGCCGCAGTTTGAAGCTAGGATTCCTGTAAATCAAACCCCCAGTCTGAATTCAGCGCCGTCCGGCTGCCGGGTCGTTTAGCGGCTCTCGCTGCTCCTCCGCCTGCGAGTTTAAGCGTCTGGATTTACCGACGCGTTACCGGCTGAGATTGATCCTTCTTCGCAGGACGGCGGCCTAAACGATCCAGGAGCTTTCCAACTCAATCGATCCTTTCCTGAAGTGGAATCGTTGTGTTGGACTCACCAGCTCGATGAGCTCCTGGTAGCACACTTGGCCCTCCTCATTGCTCTGGACGAGCGCTAACAGCATGTCCAGCTTGGACGGGTCCAGCTGCAGCTCATGGTGCTCCACCAAGCTGGTGAAGTTCTCCACTGGGATGAAACCGGTGTTCTCTGGGTCCAACTGCAACGAAAAACACACCAACTTAATGTTAACCTGCAGTGTCGCATCTTTCTGTAAAAAAATGAATCTGTGTTTCTCAAAGTGTGGGGCGCGGGCCACTGGGGGGCAACGCGGCTGCGCTGGGAGGGCCTCAGAGAGTTGAAGGGAAAAAGGTCAGAAAAATAAAGAAAACAATTTAATCTAAGATTTTTAAAATGATAAATCATAAAATCTACTCCGCTTTTTTATGACAGATTATTAGGGACAGGATAAATATTTTGAGATTAAAGTCTTAATATTAAAAATATATATATATATAATATTGCAAGAAAAAGTTATACGAGAATTATAAGCATATAATAAGCATAAAAAAAGTTGAGTAAATCGGAGTAATAGCAGAATAAAGTCAAAATTATATGAGAAAAATAAGAACATTTAGATCTAATAGTTTTTAAATGATAAATCATAAAACAATCTGCATTTTATGACAGGGTAGCAGGGTCAAAATAAGAACAAAAAATGAGAATAAAGTCATAATACTGTAAAAAAAAAAAAAAAAGGAAACAAAAAACATAATATGACGAAAAAGTCGTATGAGACAAAGTCGAAATAATCCCAGATTACTAATAGTACGAGAAAAAAAGCTGTGACCGTAAATCACAATAATATGAGAAAAACACAGAAATCTAATCTAATTGAATTTTTTCAAATAAAACTGGTTATAATTTTTTTATCATAAAATCGAATTAATTTTTTTGTAGTGAAAAATTAGGGCTATAATAAAAAAAAATTGTTAGAATAAAGTCATAATATTAAGAGAAAAAGAGTTGACACTGTGAGAAATATTTGTACGTGTCTATCTTGATATACATATTATTGATTTATCATCCAGCAGATTATTAATTTTTCTCTTTTTCTGTCCTAAATCCACCCAGCTGCTCCTCGGCCGACAGTTAATTTCTCCTGCCAGCTCTGCTTAGTGCAGCTTTAGCCAAAAACCGCCGGAGGAAAAACTGAGGAGCATCAGAGATGCTGGGTGAGGAGCCGCCGTTGCCGCTTCTCATGTCACCAATTCCTGAAAGCAATCGCCTCGTTGGGCAGCGTTGGAAAATCCAGTCATGTAGGATCCCTGTTGCTCATTTCCAAGAGCGGCATCTCATCAGGGCAGCATGAGGATGGGGGCGTTAAGCTGCAGAGCGTGAAGCTCCGCTGCTCACAGGGAGAACTGACCAATCAGGACCCACTCTGCTTCCTTTCCCACATAAATGTTTCTAGAAATGTATGTAGGAAATTTCTAGAAACAGTTTAAAAAAGAAAATTTCAGGGTTTGGCTGCAACTAGCAGATTAACATGATTCTTACAAATGCAAAAAAAATTCACTGCAGATGGATTAGCTGCTATGAAAACAAAATTCTTTGGTTCGGTGGTTGCTAATTGCTGCTGGCTAGTCTGAAGAGGCTGAGTGGGGGAGGAGCTTCACCTAGAAGGCGGGGCTAGGTCCACCCAGGCGCTTTGCTCAGCTTAAGGGTTGCCATGGCGATTAAAGGATTTATCAAACATGAAAGAATCAAAGCAAAACTCCAGGTTTGTTTCTGATGAGGAAAAAACATTATAACATGATTGAAAGTTAAAAAAAAAACAGTCAATTTTACATGATGTAAAATTTATTTAACTAGAAATCAGCGGAGCGCACTGCTAACTAAAAAGTTAGATGCGCTAACTATGAAGCACTAATCGTAAACATTAGTTCTGCTATATGATGTTATGCTTTTAAGAAACACGATGAGCATCAAAGCCACCCACATGTGCTAACTCCTGTAAAGTTAAAAAAGAAACTTAAAGTTTTTACCTTGATTTTGCTCAAAAAATAGTCACAGAAACTTATTTTTGTGTTGAAATGACGTCCTGGATGTTGTTTTGTGAGCAGTGTCGTTTCCTTTAAGCTTATGTTAGCACCCTAAAGCAGGAAATAGACTACAGCGCAGAGCATTCTGGGTAAAAAGAGCCAAAACAAACGTGCTAACCTAGCGCTAGCGGGAGAAATGGCTTGTTGCCTTCAGCCAAAGACTAAAGAGAAATCCTCCAACCGCAAAATCTGACGCCTCCATTTTGTGAAGAAGGAAGTTGCTCTCAGAGTCTTCAGAGGTTTTTGTGTTGTTTCCTTCAGTGGTTCTTGGTGCAGCGCCCCCACAGGCCAGGAGGGGAACAGGTTTCTCAAAGGGTTTAGTTGGTTTGACTGAAAATGAAACAAATGTTGCTGTTTGGGTCCCAAATCAAACAGAATCTACCGGATTACCAGATGTGAAAACTTTCCTCACCAGAGTAAAACCCGCTGTATATTCCTGACAGTAATCAGTGATTTGTGATCCTAAAACGCACATGAAGCCAAAGCGGAGGGTGAAAACGAACTGAGGTGGCAGAAAGCCCAGGCCTATTTTTAGATAATCCCCCTTTTACTCCGAGGTCTGTGGATATTTGCTGAAAGGCGGCCCTGTTTTCCCCTGAGGGGAGCCGAGCAGCACGGTGCAGATATCTGCAGTGTCGGTAACGCACGGCGTAGCAGGACGAAGGGGCAGGAAGCAGAAAAAAGAGAGAAATGGGTGTGGGAGGTTGATGAACAGAATGAGAAACAACGGCGTTAAGGAGGAAGTCGGCCTGCAGCAAAGTGTGCCACAGTCCAGCGGTCCGCCTGCAGGTCCCAGAGACCAGACAGAGATCATGTTGGGAGTATGCTGACCACTGCCGGCCTCTGGATGTCATCACTGCCGGAGGGCCGACCCCGAGCCACTGCCACCGCGTGAGCCACCGCCACGGTGACCCCAAGCCAAAAACTTTTTAAACAAGAATTAATTTTCTGTTTGTTAATGGGTTGACAGTTGCACTTTTGCTCTTTAAAGTTGCTCTTAAATCCATTGCATGTGCTGGAAGTGAATAAATGAGAAATTTTTTGCAGATTTCTAAAGCAAAGTCTCCAAATTCACAGAATTAGTGTTGTAGTTTCTCTGTTGTGGTATTTTCCGACAGCTCAGAGAAATAAAAATGTGATTTTGACTCGCTGTAATTACGAGATATCTTGAATTGTAACTTTTCCATCTGTGACGTTATTTTAGACAGTTTCAACAAAATTGGAGCGATATGAGTTCTGAGAATGTGAATGCAGAAATATGAAATTAACGTTCAGGATTGTCGAAATGCATTCTCAGATTTCTGGAAGGTGAATCACTGACAGTCAGACGAAACCGATTTTATGCTAAAACTGCCTGCCATAGAACCAGAGAAAGCAGAGAGAGGGAAGCAGTTATTGAAGCAATCCAACACTAGTGAAGGCGACACTTCAGACAAGCCGCATGCGTTGCTATGGTTACCGGCTGCATTTCCCCAACCAATGATCCCCCTCCAACATATTGGCTTCCCAGAGGAGGAAGCAAAGAAACGAGAGATTTTCCGCCTTCAGAAGATTGAAGGGAAGGAGAAAAGGGAGTGGATCTGAAGAGAGACGGCGGTTTAGCTGTAAACGGCGGTGGGAGATCATCGATAGGAGGGCGGGGCGGCGGCTGGATGAGGAGAGCGAGGAAGGAGATGGACGGCGATGTGGAGGAGAGCAGAGAGCTGCTGAGTGAGGCGAAAACGTTCCCTCAGCGTCAACGTTACGGCAAAAACAAACGTTTCACAGCAGACCTGAAACCTGAGGCCGTTGAAAAACATGCAGCTGGTGGGTCAAAGGTCAAAACACCTGGAGGAAACTCTGCATGAAGAAATCACAGATTGAATCTAAAACTAGTAACTTGGAAAACTCAGATTCTGAATGAAACTGAACATCTTGGCGCAGAAACTAGTTATATTTACTCTGTTACATTTAATGAGTAACTCTTTTGAAAAGATTTACTTTTACTACGCCATACTGTTTATTTCTACTTTAGTAATTTTATTATGAGTTATTAATTGAATAAAATGTCTGGATTTTTTTTGAAAGAAACAGATTTGAAAAAAATGTATTTTGTCTGATTTTGTTTTATTTTGTTACTTATATAAATTGTCATTTTGGTTCTTAAAATACTAAAATTTCTACTTAACTTTATATTTTGGTCCTCTTTCTGGGAAGTCAGAATTTTCCAGTTCCCAGTAGAACTGGAACGCAGCATTTGTGTCTTTTTCAGCAGCATATTTATGTCGGTAATGTTATTCTGTCTGGGCTCCACCTAGTGGCCTGGAGGACTTCCGTTTTGTGCAGCGAGTTTGCAGTGTTTTATATTTGCTGTTTGAGACATTTTTGCATTTTTTCTTGTGGCTGCAGCATTTCAGAATAGCATAAAACGTAGAATAGTCTTTACTGTTATAATACAACATAATTAATGGATTTTGTCTTCGTTGCAGCATTTTTTGTTTGCAAAGTTTTTTTTATTGTCAGTTTTTGCTTCTGTTTTCTTTGATTGTTTTCAGTGTTTTTCTCTGTTTGTGTGTTCATGTTTGCTGTCGGCCACCGTAACCTAGACATACACAAAATACTTTAGCCAGTTTAGCCAGTTAGCTCTTAGGCTAAGTAGAAAAGAAGTCAACAAGTTACTACGTTCAATGGGCAGACTTGCTGGGAACCCACTGATAACTGCTTGCCGTTCTAGTTTTCATGTATTATTTTGGGGAAAAATTATAATTATATCGTTGCGTTGCAAAGTTAAAGCAAAATCTGACTGATTTCTGAAAGGTTTTTAAATTTGAAATAGGCAACAACGTCCTCACCGTTGGCCTCAGCAGCAGAACTGCAGAGTATTTTGGTCTCAGTGAACTGAAGCTTGAATGATGCTGTGTGTGGAGCAGAATGTAGTATTTACAAGGTTCAGCTTGTTTATACTGGAACCAGAAAAACCCTGAGCGCCGTCTCTGCAGCCCTCAGCTCTCACCAACAACAGAGTCAGTGACTGTAATAATCACAGAGCATGTTCTGCATGTGTCTGTGCAACAGGAGGGCCAAAGATCCAAACAACTCCCTCACCCTACGTAGGACGACTGAACAGACTCCTACTTATAGTTTCCACAACCCAAACAATCACAGGGCAACACGTTTTCTCTAAATAGCACCCAGACAAGCAGGAGGATCAAAGACAGGAGAGTTCTGACATGAATATGTCAAAGACACCCTGAAAACCCCAAGATGGGACAGAAATAACCCTGATAAGAACCAAACCAGACGCAAAGAGACAGTCCCACATCTATTTATGGCAAACGTTAGAAGCTTGTCATGTTATCAGCAGTGCTGCAAAGTAAAGAGCAAAATGTGTGAGCTTACAAAGGCCAGAAATACCCTGAGCTCAGCACAGGAACCTAACAGAGAGAGAGAACAACAAACCGTCATGTGGTGCTTTCAGTCTGCCTCTCTCCTTTCAGCGCCGCAATGAGCTTCACAGCGATCGTCCTCCTCTAGACCTGCAGCTCTGTCTAAAGGTTTGCACTCCAGGTTGCTACCTTTAACACATAAAATAAGCTTAGACATAAAAACTATCAAGATAAGAACCAATAAGAGAATCTGCTTCCTGGTTTAGGGCAGCATTTCTCAAACCTTTTCAGGCAGGCGACCTCTAACCCCATTAACAAACACTCACGGACACCTAACTGAAATGCACCCACAATAACACAAGATCTTAATATATATAACCTAAAATGAAAACATTAGTCTCTTAACTCATTGTCTTTGTTTGTCCTAATGTAAATGGTGGCGCTGCTTTGGCCACAATGAAACCATGAACACGTCGTTTTGTGATATTTACAGATTCAGTAAGTCTTGATTCCAAACTTTCCAATGACAGAAAACACATGGAAATGAGAAAAGTAGCAATGTTTTAGGGCTATTTATATGTGTGCGCATGTGCATATTTGCTTATGTATCCTCTGAACCCTCAGAAGACCAATGGACCCTATTGGGACCCCATTGGGACCAAAGCCCTGTCCTGATATGGTGTTTAGGGTTAGAGGTTATGTTTAGATCTAAGGTTATGTTTAGGAATAGCCTTGTAGAAACCAGGCCGCTGTCTACGCCATTTGCTTCGTCCAGAGGGTCTGGACCCTTGGACCCACGGCTATTGAGAAGTGATTGCTTGCTTCAATTCTGTGGAGGTTTTAAATGTTACCCAATTACTAACGTTTGGCTTCATAGCGCCATTTTGACGCTATGAAGCTTACCGGAAATCACCTGCGCTGTAAACAACCATCCTCCACTGCGATGAGAGGAGTACTGAGCCAAACAAGATGGCTGCTAATATTTGGAATCATGACCAGCAAGGTCTGAACGGCTTTGGTCACTTCCTCTGCTGCCACCGCTTAAACTACGACACTAAAACAGAACAGAAAATTAACGTTGTCGTTCACTACTTCTCTTTCTGTTCACTGAAATCCAACTCAAAGGGAGAAATTCCAAATGAAGCACTGAAGGTAGATGTGAATTGAGTGGAACTACGTAGGAAGGCAATGGGTTAGAAATATAACAGTGATGTTATGATGTCTGGCTTAGGCATAAAGGCAGTTACTAAAGTGAATGGAAGTCAATACAACGTCCTAATAAAGGTAGAAATATAAATGTGTGTGTGTGTGTGTGTGTTTGAGTGTGTGTAGTGGTATGCTTCCAGTAAAAGTGAAAGAATAGAAATGTGAAGGGTAGAACAACAAAGCTTTGATCTGGAAACTGTTTTCCTGGGAAAAGGATGAGGAAAAGTGTCCAAGGTTTGGCCAGGCAGCAGATTGTTGGCACATTTTATTTCCTTTTGGTCCAATTAAGCAGACCTTTCTGCAAATCAAAGGCCACCACATGGAGTCCCATAAATAGACAGAAAAATCCTCCATCACCCTGAGAGATTGATTAGGTTCGGACCTGAACTTAATAGGACTGCGGTCCGCTCAGCTGTGGCTTTAACAAACTGTCTGTACGAACGTCCTGGCATAAGCAAAATAAAGCCTGCTGATCAATAAAACAAGTAGCAGTTTACAACCTGGAAATAACAGCTTCATGTCTCTGAGTCTCTGCCTCACATCACAACTGATCCTGACACATATGAGTCAGACTCACTCACGCAGGGCGAAGGGATCCGATCTGCTCTGCGTCTGGAGCGTCACCAGACAGAATCCTCTCAACCCGAGCCAACCCTGATTTCACCAACACAGAAGAAACGATGCTGGTGTGTGCAGATCCTCGAAGAGTCGCCCGTGTGTCATGAACACACACAGTCTGAAATAATGCTGGTGTGTCTGCAATCACATAGAGCCGCAGTCCCTCGGGTCTGTTCAGCATGCTGCTGACGGGTCATTCAGAACCTCTGAACCTCCTGCAGCCGCCCCAATCAATTTCTCCCTCCACACCAAAATGACCGACCCAATAAATCTGCCAATCAGCCCAAACCCCAACAGGCCCGTTCATTATCCAAGCCAAGAGCTGCATGGCTAAAATCAGAAACATCAAACCCTGCAGAGCTGCAAAAACTCATAAATGTCCCGTTACTGTTTTCCAGAGTCTCTAGTTAAAAATAAACGCGCTTTGGGCCGGGTCGATCCCACAAGTCCGTCTGGGTTTGTTAATTCTGGACGTGGAAGAACGAAACTAAATCTGACTGAGAGGTTAAAACTACACTTTTGGACGGAGGTTTCCAGAAAACCAGAGAACTATTGTTTATCGTTTTTCTCTTTTTACCAAAAGGATGATGAAGTTTTCAGTTTGGCGTTTTGGCCTCAACCAGCCAAAAACACCTTCATCATCATCATTTTATTTATTTGGCATATTTAAAATATCTTCCAGTTCCAGTGTTAGATGCTTATTAGAATTGAAAGTTTATTGATTTTGAGAATGTGTTTTTGTATTATTATCCCATTATATTACAGTAAAATGGAGTCAAAGCAACAATATTATGGTTTAACTTCATGGTTCCAGGCCTGTCCAACGTCAACATCCATCAGCCGCCTCATGCTTCCCTTTCATCATCAGTTAAACAGAACCAGCCATGGCGCCCCTCCCACCCCTGCTGCTGGGTCTGACCTTCTGTTCTCCAGGCCATCATGACTCCACCATCTCACCTCCATCTCATCCAGTTTTGGCTGCCATCAGCCCTCACCACGTCCTCCACGTCTCCGTCTGCGGGTGAGACGGCGAGGTGGACGGCGAGCCTGCGTAACCATAGAAACCTCCGCCACACGCCGCCGCATGCTGCTTACCTGCTCTTGTATGAGCTGAAACAGGGAGCTTCTATCCATATACTGGCCAGGGAGGTGAGAGGAGCCGCCGAGGACAAGGGCATAGGGAGCGGCGCGGCGAGGTGGAGGAAGGAGACGCGGTTTGGTAGCAGCTGGTGCCTGAACTGTGGCGTCAGGCCGCTCCGCTGCTGCTGCTGATGATGCTGCTGCTGCTGAGGATGATGATGAGGAAGCCTGGTGCTGTCTGGTTTTTCCCGGCTGGTGGAACAATCTCAGAAAGGTCCGAGGGTCTGCTCGGTGTCGGTGCGGCGCGACGCGGCGGCGGAGAACCCAGCTTCAGGCAGACGACAAGCGAAGGCAAGGCAAGGCAGATCCAGGGTTCACTCTGCTCCTCCGCCTCCTCGCTCTCCTCTAGCCCATCGCACTGACTGCTACGTCTCTCGCTCGCCTCTCTCCTCATACACACACTGCGCCGCCTGCATGCCGATGAGGCGGGGGGAGGGAGGAGGTGGCCTCCTTCTTCCAATTGCAGGAGGCGAAGGAGTGGCGAGAGGCTGCGGCTCTTCTCCTCACTACAAGCAAGGCGTCTCAGGGAGAGGATCCACTGCAGCTTTGCTTTTACTACTACAGACCACACACACACACACACACACCCCCACACCCCCACACACACACACACACACCCAGTGTGTTACACATGAAGTCCCCACGGTGTAAACAGGACACTGGCTTCCTCCTGTTTTCCTTTGTCACATTGTTTCAGTTTTTCAGATTGACTGGTAGCAATAAGCAATAGATCAATAAATCAAATTATTGAAAAATGTATTTGTCGCTTCGTCAATCAGATCGATAATAAATCAGGCGTTTAGTGTTTCGTCATGCTTCTGATGCTCTGGTCTGACGTGTTGATTTGTTACTTACTGGAATGTGAAATATGGGTTTTCTATTTTATTATGTCTTTTATTGTTTACAGTCCATCCATCCATCCATCCATCCATCCATCCATCCATCCATCCACCCACCCACCCACCCACCCACCCACCCATCCATCCATCCATCCATCCATCCATCCATCCATCCATCCATCCATCCATC